>JANBPT010000740.1:0-24401 GCA_027575765.1 Tieghemiomyces parasiticus
GGGGGTATGGGCCCTGAGCCTGATAGGGGAAGACCCCCGGTGGACTGCCAAGCAGCTGGTCTATGCCTGTCGCTCTTATTTCATAGCATCGGTACTAGTAACATAACCTGGCTATACTCTTGTGAAGTACTCACCGATCCTTATTGCCAGGACTTAAGCTCCGAAGACAGTGTTGTGATAATTCAGACTCTCCGGAGTCGCCCGCAAACGAATGTTCTCTTTGTTTCAACTCAGCACTTCCGTGGCCTAACTGGACCCATAGTTAGAACGAGTCTCTCGAACAGTTCGTCCCATATAATGCGTTGTGGGTTTATACAGAGGTCTACGAAGCCAACTAGGGATTTCAAGCTACATTAGTACAACAGGAAAGTCGGCATCTTACTTTTCACCTTTACCCAGGACGGCATATAATCGAAAAAAAGCAAAGGTACAGCCAAATAGTCGAGTATTAAAATCCATTGCCAGCACCGATTGGTCAAATATTGGCCTGGAATAATACCAGCTGAGGTCTGCCTGCAATTCGAAAAAATATGATTGCGAGCATAGGGACCGCTGGTCCCCGACCAAAGAAAAAAAAAAAGTTTGCTGTTTGGTAGGATTCCGAGCAGCGGCCTCGAGGTGCCCATTGACCTATGCCTGATCAGCCAGCGTTCGCTTCGGGTTGCCGAATCGTCCAACACTAATCGTACATTGTTCGAGCTTACCAGTACTGGAACCAACATTCCACGTCTAGTCTCTCGATTCGCCCCCCTCCGCCTTCTTCCGACCCATTTTTGGATCCGGCGAACCCCCTAGCTTTTAGTCCTTTAGAATATATTTTTTTTGTCCCGCTTTCACGGCCTCCTATCCCAGCACCACGCTCACCTGCCATTTTACCCACATGCCCCAGCCTTCGGCCATGGCCGCTAAATGGGACTATCTTGACACAGCGGAGAAGCTGACCAAGTCGCTGAGGGAGAGTGGCGTGGCCAGCGGGAACACCGACCATGCCGGGAAGTGGCACGCCAAGAATCCATGGTACCGCCCGCTCACCACTGAAGAAAAGGCAGAGCTGGCTGGCCACCTATTCCAGAGTGACGATGTCTACGTTCATCAAAAGTACGCGGTTCTAGTCAACTGGGCAGTCGGGTTCCTACTGCCCACCAAGAAAGCTCCGCAATTCAAAGAGTAAGTTTGTGCGGAGACCCCCCTACAGACCATGTTGATTGAGATCTCGCTTTGTAGAGGGCAAGGAAGCGACAGACCAGAGCCAAAGGGTTTGGTATGATGATATTGCCCCCCATAAATGGTATTAATCCCTTCCCAATCCGCCCTACCTTCTTTGCCTTCGATTATTATTTTTAAAGTGGCCAAAATCCCCATCGAGACCCCCGGTTCACAGCCCTGATCACTGACACAACTGATATGATTGTGTTCGGCCGCACGCGACGCTCAGCCCTCCAGTCCGACAGGCCGACGGATCTTGTGAGCGATCAGCCCCTTCCCACCACTACCACCATCACCTCCATTGCCACCGACCCGACGGGGACCGCCCTGAACGGCCAGGCCTTCCCGCTGCGCCGTACTCTTCGCGAGCCCGTACTGACCATGCTCACCCCGCTCCTGGCGTACCTCGCGCGACAGGCACCCGAGTACCTCCGGTCGCACGACCCGACCGACTGGCTGGCCCGGCAACTCGACAACATCCTGGCGTGGTGGCTCTGTCTAGTCCGTACCGACATGACGCTCTCCTTTCGCGCTCTCGCTCACCAAATGGGGCAGTGCCTGAGTGCCGCCGGCGACTTACTAGCCGCTCTGGCCGGCGCGCTTCTCACTGACCCCAGCAACATCAGTGATGGGGATGCCAAGCGGACCCAGGTACCGTCACCGCAACATGCCCAGGCACTAATTCTGATCGTTCGTCTTATCCAAGCCCTGGCCACGGCCATCCATGAAGCCCTCGCCGAGTCCAGCGCCCCGCGTAAAGCGTATGAATTGATGGTCCAGGAACTCCTCCCGACCTACGCCAAGATTCTCTACTGGTTGCCGCGCGTCACCCAGACGGTTCGTTCCTGCGACGATCACCATTCGGCACTCATCCGCACCGTGGAAAACCTGCTGAGGGCCACCCTAAAACACCGTCTCTTTGCACCGGCCCATGTAGCGCATTTTGACGTCGTCGTGACCAATTACCTCCAGACTTCCGCCGAACCCGCTGCAAGCACGACAACCCCGAATAGTAAGGGCAAGCGAACCCAGAAGCGTGATGATCAGCAGTCAGCGGTGACCACGGACGCGACGCTCGTCGGCGCCCGTACCAAGCACTACCAAGTCCTCCTTCTCCTAGTCCTGCGCCAATTGGTAACGACTGACGCCGACCCGGACCGTCGATTCTACGTGTTGCACCTCCTGCCGACCCTTCTGGAGCTGTTTGTGGGTCAGTATAAGTCAGCGCGAACTTCGGTGCTGGCCGAGGCTGCCCTTAAGCAACAGCAGAAACTCAAAGGTGCGCGTTTCCTCGAGGCCTCGACGCTTCCCCGGCCCGACCGCGTCGCCACAGCTACCACTGCTGCTGATAATGGTGCCGACGACAATGACCTGGCCTCCTCGGTGTCGGCCGCCGACGATGTACCCTTTCAGCTGCTGACCATCTTTTTCCAGCTGGCTAGACAGACCTTTGATCCTCAGGAAATCTTTGGCCCGCCTGCCCTCGCCTCCATGATGCACTGCCAAACTGGTCAGCTCACGGCTGCCTTGACTCCGAGTCAGCGTGCCCTCGCCACATTCCGGACCCTCGGCCAGCTGGTGGCTGCTGCTGTCACCTATGACCTGCTGGCTCCCCCGGGCTCAGATTTGTATAGTGAACAGCTGGCCTTCTTGCAGCCGTTTTTGGACACCACTGTCGATCAACTCGAACGCGCTGGTGAGGTTGAGGGGCAGGAACGGGAGCACAGAGATTCCCGTACCAAGGCTAAGACCGTGTCGCTGACCGCCCTGGCGTCCAAGTCGGCTGCCACTACTACGACGCCGAAGTCGACGGCGACGGTGAGTGCTGTGTTCCAGCCCCTGGCTCTTACCATCGTACGCACGTACTGCCAGCTCGACTACGCGATGGCCGAATCGCTCCTTCCGCGCTTCCTCCCCTATGCCGTCTGGCCGACCACCTCCGTCCACGCCCCCGCTATCGCCCTCCTCCAAAACCTGTTTGATATGTACGCCCGGTCTCGTCGGTTCGATGTACTACTCACCCATATCCTGCCAGTTCTGAGATCAACCCGATCGGGTACGCTCTTTCCTGCCGAGGATCAGGATCGACTGCCGTCACTGCTCGATAACGCCATGCTCACTAGCTTGCTCGCCGACGTTACCCGCTACCTCCCGTTCGCCCAGGTCTCGTCCATTCTGGACGGGTTTGTGGCTGAGTTGCGTGATCACTACCTGGTGGACCCGCAAGTGTCGGCCCGGAATGACGGCGATGCGAAAGCTACGCCCACGGGTGCCAAACGTCTGCGTCAGAGTGCTCGTACGGTGGACGGGTCGACGGCTCTTCCCCGCGCCAAACCCACCGGACCCAGCACCCACGGTCTTCTGCATCTGGTTCTCCTTTTGTGCTACCTGCTCCGTGCCACCCGGCCTGAGCCCACGAACCTTAAACGAGCCATGTGGGAAACCCTGGTGGCCGAGTTGGCCGACCGTATTGTAGTGCCGTGTCTCTACAGCCAAGCGACCTCTGCCGCGGGACGCCCCGATCAAGCTACTACCGACCGCGTCACGGCCGGCCTCACTCTCCACAGCATCATCTTTGAGGACTGTGAGACCTACCGTGCCACCGTCATGGGTCCCGAGGGCCTGACCCGTCTGTGGGAAGCCGCCGAACCCGTCGCTCGCTACGCCCCGCGCGCCCAGGTCGCTCTCGTCAGTGCCGTCTTCCAGGCTGCCTCGTTCATTGTATCTCAGCCCCAGTATTACCTCGCCCCTGCCAATGATAAGGGCAACCGGTTCGTACCGGTACTTACCCGGTTGGTCGGCGCCTGTCTCGATTGGGTGCCCTGGCTCCGCGCGGCTGGACAGCACGGGGGTACTGAGATGACCACGACTGCCGCCGTGGTATGGGATGGCCAACCGTTCAGTGTGACGAAGGAGACCGCACCCATTGCTCTGTGGCATTTGGCGGTGGTGGATTACCTGGATATCGTGGGCCGGTTTGTCGATCAGGCCCGCATAGACCGCCTGCTGGAGACCCTCCTGCGTTACGCTGAGGTGGGCGAAGTATCTGCTACTTTAAAGGACGCCCCTGGACTAGGGACCGGCTGGACCTTGTCCCGTATCAGCCTGCGCGTCCTTCAGGCCGCCAGTTTCTACGAGATGCCATCCGTGTTTAACCGCGTCACTCCGCTCCTCACCCGCCAGGCTCTCCAAGCCGTGGGTAAACTGATTGACGAGGCGGCGGCGGCGACTGAGGTGCCGGCCACATTGAGTCGACGGAAGCAGCCGGCCGCCGTGGAGGTCGTTGCAGTCCAGTCTGCTTTACATGCGGCCTTGGAGACTACGACCTCCGTGTCGTCCACCGTGGATACCGAGGCACTGGTGGCCGTGCTCGACGCGTTTACAACCGCCGGTCCCACGTCCGCCGCTAGTGTGCGTCCTCACTCGCCCCTTGAGACCTGGACCCACTTGCACCGCCTGTCCTTCTTGACACTTATGCTCCCGCTCGAAGCCTTGAGTCCGGACCATGCCGCGAGTCTGGCCATCACTGCCCTGCTTTTCGCCCAGGTGCTTTGTACCGTACCCGCGGATTCCCCTCCGCCACCACCGAGTACGGCCGGCACCCCTGCTTCGAAGTCCAAACGAGCCAAGCCTGCGGCCAAGACCGCCCCGCGTCCCGCCCACCAAATGGTGGTTCTAGATGATTACGCCCGGCCCTGGATGGCCGGGGTCCTGCTCACCTCTGAATTGCTTCGCCGGCTTCTGGGACACTATAGCACCGCGCAGCTGTTTGGCAAGCACACGGAGCTCCTCCCACGGCACCTGGCCAATCTGCTGGCCTGTCCGCTCACCCGTCACCTCGACCGTCACCACTATCAGCAGCCAGGTCATGCTGGTATGACCAAGCCGCAGGTCACCCAGCCCGCGCCCTTCCCTCTGCCCGCCGAGTGGCCCCTGGGCGGGGTTGCTGTTCTCCTGAGTCGTGTGATTTCCGCTGCCATCGGTCAGGCTAGCTGCGCTACTACTGCCGCTGATTCGTCGACGGACGGGGTGGCCGATTTGACAACCGCGTTGGCCAGCCTTTCTACCCAGGTTATCGTCACCGCTGACGGTTCACCTTATATCGCGCCTATGGGCAATAAGGCACTCAGCTGGACCCAGGTGATCTCGATCCGTATCGCCCCCACCCCGGCTCAACTGTGGGCCGGTCTCAGCCGAGCCCTGCACCGTCACCATGCCGGAGGCCTATCCGAGGACGCTGTGGCTCGCGCCACTCTGCGACGCACAGCGGCCCCGCTCGGCACCACCCTAACGCGTATACTGGCCGCCTATCACGCCGGTATCCGCGACAATACCTGCCGGCTTTCGATTGAGCAGGCGCGTACTTTGGGCCACGCTCTCCACGTCTACCACGCCGCCCTCTTGGCCCTCTACGACCCGGCGACATCCAAGTTTTCCACCGCCGTGGACAAGGCCCAGAAGGCCAGCGATGAGCAGCTGCTGCCCTTGACCACCATCCTGGCACTATCCACCGCCGCCATACACCAGGCCCAGACCGGCCCCATCTCTGCCGCAGGGCCAAAGGCTGAGAGTAGCCGCCATTCACGCCAGGAATTACTGGCTGTGGCGTATCGGGCAACCGCCCTTCTCTGTGATTTCTACCCGGCACTCGACGCTGCCCTCACCCGGAACCTCCAGGCCGGGTCCGCTACTCTGACGGCGCGTCTGCTCCTGGCGCACCTCACCGCCTATGCCCAGCTCATCACCCCTGAGGCGTCCCACCACGCCACCGGTCATGAGGACGACGAAGATAAGCGGGTGGCGCGAGCCTTTTACGGTAGTCTCCTCCCGGCCTTCTTTGCCGCTTTGCCGGCCACGGGACTCTACGCCTGCATCGACCAGCTCCTCCGTACCCTGGACAACGTGGCCATCGACGCCGACTGTGACCATACTATCAGTGTAAGACGAACTGACGCCCTTCTGGCCATCCTACAAACCCTGAGTCGCGACGCCCGCGCGCACGTCCTCGACGTGGTGAAGTCCCGGGTTGGTGACATTGTCCCGGCCCTCGTCGGGCTGCTTCAGCGTACCAACCATGCTGCCCTGGTGCACCGGGCTTTGGATACCCTGGCGAGTCTCGTCGATGGACGTGATCTACCGCTCACGTCCGCCGACATGGTCGCCGTCATGGATGCCCTGTCGAGCGTTTCGTCGTTCGCACACCTCAGGGTTCCAACTGACGAGCCGAAGGCGTCCAAGACAGTGGTGGCCGAAATATTCCACCAGCTGGTCCGTGCCGTCACCAACATTCTGCGCCACCACGGTTCCCTACTGGGCCCGTTTTTGCCTACCCTCCTGGCCTGTGTCTGTGACCTGTTCCGCGCGTTTGCGACGCCTAGCCTGGTGGACAGAATCCTCCTGGCCGCCACCACCACCGATACCAGCCCCACCGCCACCGCGGCGTCCGCCGGCACTGGCACTCCCACCGACATTGATACGGGTTCCTTGGCAGCGGACGAACTGCTTCGTTTGGAACGGCAAAAGTTTACCTCACACAAACCCCTGTTCACGTTTTTTAACGCCTACAGTCCGCTGCCGTTGGCTCAAGCTCAAGAGCTGGCCCGGCTTATTGAGACCTGTGTCCGTCAGTCGTCCTTCCACCTCCACGCCGACCATATTGATGCAACTGGTACGACCGATTCGACATCGACCAGGACGCGCCACCTTCAGGCCATCAATGCCACCGCGGCCCAACCGGCCTCGCATCAGCTCCGTCTGACCCAACGTGGCACTCGTGTCGGCCAAGCCCGTACCGTGCTTAACCGTCACGTACCCCATTTGCTGGCCAGCTACTTTGCGGTGCAGACATCTGATGCGCCGATTCTTGACCACCGAATTCGCGAGGCCCTCAAACCGGCTCTCTTTGCCGTCCTGGACGTCCTCGGTGATACTGAGTTGGACTTGCTCGTGTTCTCGCTCAATGACACCGGTAAGGCTCTTCTCCAGAATTTGCTCCGAGAACACCGTCATACATACCGGTTCCGCGAGGAGCTGTAACCGAGTGGCTATGGTTTTTTTGCCTTTATGTTTATTTTTCCGGGCTCTTTACGCCCCCTCCTCCAGTGCCATCTGGCCTACCCATATTAATTTCAGCTTCTCAATGAATGATTTATATATATATATAACTGGATCTAAGCATGCGTGCATAATAAGGGCTGGACAAAGACGGTTACCAGTACCAACTTACCGATGTATGTTCGTGAAAGTTCAGTAGCAACATACCTCTATCCATTAATACACCACCGCAAAGGGGCATTGGGACCTGCCGACACGGCTGGCTTTAAGAGAAGGCTGTCCCCCTCATGGAAGAATGAGTCTCTCGACAGACTCATACATCAGGGGCCTCGAGATAAATATCTTCTAACATGCGTCCTCTCATGGAAAGACCCAGTCGAGTCCCTTTTCCAGGCGGGCGAGACCTTGGTAATAGAGTGAGTTAGACTGTACGGTTTGTATAGAAGGAGTGATTAGCTTCCGCGGAGCTGGTGCGGCAGAAAGAGAGGGAGGAACCTATGGGTCGGAAATTCCTAGGCTGTGGGTAATGCGAAGCCGAGGTTACCTCCAGGTTGCCGGCTGTAGCAGCGCATTCGAAGGATAGGGGCAGGAGGTAGCGCTTCCTGTACAACCCTGGCCCGGCGCCACACTTCGCCCTACACGCGTTGTATTGACTGGCCAGAGACTCAGCCTCGGCCACTTCGACTGTATGGTTGGCCATCCGCCCAGCAGGACCCTGTGCCCCCCGCTATTTTCTCTTCTGGGAGCCTCTCTGCCGCGTGTGATTCGTTGGCTAGTCGGCCACTGCGAGGCACCTGCCGTTCCGTCAAGGTCCACGCCCTTAGATTTCTACTTTCTGTAACCCATCCCATCCGCTCATCACCGCTTCCCACCAAACGTCCCGCTTCTCCCTCTCTAACTAACGCCCAGGCTCTTGGTTTTTAAGGGGGGAAGTTAGAAAAGCAGCCGTTGGCTGTTTTTTTTTTCATCGACCATTTCTCGTCCTCCCTTGCGGGGTGCCGGACTCGTGGGGGGATGCTAAGGCTCACTAGCTTTAGGCCCGGCTTCATCGTCTCCTGGAAGGCTAGTTTAAGAATACATTTGGAGTCGGAGGTTCCTGGCGTCTAGTGTTGCTGATTTGTGCGGACAGCCCACCTGCTGGCTATGCACTCCCATCCATATTGACAAGCCGGTTGGCGGCGGGCATTACCGGGGGGATTGCATGTGGCTGCTTCTCGTAGCCTGCGCCTTGTTCTAGCTTATGGCAGGTACCAGGCGTCTCATCTCACCCCCCCCCAGCTCAGGGCCAGCCTCAACTGCCCGCTTTGGGACCCTACCCTTTCCGCCCTCACTTTCCACCAACGTTTTCCCCCGTCGTCCCACGTTGTATGCGGATGGACAGCCATGGTCGTTCAGGTTCCCGCTCCATACAGCTTGGCTTGCTAGCGTCCGCATGTCGCCCCTTCCACCACTCACTACCTCTCTCTCTCCGCATACACGCCATGGCTTCCAGCCCTGTGCTCTGGTAAGGCTGTCAGCGTTCAATCTCTAGAGCCACTTCTCTTTGTTTCTCACCCGCCCACCTTTTTTGAATCTATTTGTGGTAGCCGCCTAAACCTTCATTCGTCGCGCCGCATCCCAGAGTCGCTCGTATTTGGTCTGTTTACGTACCCGCTAATCGCCCATCCCCACCTACCCCCCGGTCCTCATGTGCCATACCTTGCCGCCTCGGTGTCCTCTGTCCATGCCGTATACCAGGTAGTCTACGCCCCCTCCTTCGCATCCCGCGTGCTATTTACGCTCTCTTGGTTGTCTGTCGACCTGCGCCTCCTGTGTACGCTACGCATCGTGGTCACCATCACCGCTCGGAAGCCGATAGGTCCCTTGCCAATACCGAAGCGGCCGCTCAGACCTGTTTTCTGTCGGGTGTGCGTCTCCCCCTCGTCTCTCGACCAACAAAGCGGCGCCCACCGGCCCTTCTTTTCTCCCCACTGTACTAGAACCCTTTGCCCGCGCAGCCACGGCCTTTTTTACACCCCCTCCCCTCCCTTTCCTTTTCTCCTCCGCCCCTCATTTGCACCACGGCTACTCATTTTTTTCACCTTCGGCCTCTCGCTCGTCGTCCGTCCGGCCTTGTTTTGCCTTCGTTTCGCTCGCTACCTACTCCACCCGCCTGTCTTCGTGTACTTACCTCTTGCCAACGCTAGTCCCAGCTGCCCGTCCACAATCTTTCATCGTTTAAGACCTCTCGTTCTCCGTGTAAACCATTTACCTATTGCCATCCCGTCACCCCTCCCTCCAAGTTCTGGCCTTTGTCCGCACTTTACAACCTGTCCGACCGACTTTCACTACCGTTATGGGTAAGTCTACCCACCCGCCTGCCATCCTTACGGCGCGTCCTCGTCCCGCCGGTCTGCCGTACCTGAGTGCGACGAGCGTGTCGGGCTCTAGGCTGATCCACGGCCCAGTCATCAACCACCGCTCTTCACCCTCTACATCTCCGTACCGGGCTCCCGCCCCCTCCTGAGTCATGTTTGAGAACTCCTCCTTCCCCCTCACGCTCACTTGCTACTCCTCCCACCCCACCCCGCTCTAACCAACCTCTACCACACCCCACTTCCTTCTATTAGGTCACGGTTCCCGTTCCAACGGCTCGCGCCGCGGCCAACGTAACCGCTCAACGTCTTCACGTCAGCGGTACAACCCCGACATCACCCGCTGCGTGTGCGGTCGCAAACAGGAAGAGGGTCTGTTTATGATTCAGTGCGACGAGTGCCAGGTCTGGCAGCATGGCGAGTGTGTCAACCTGCCCGACAAAAAGTACTGCCCCGAGAGCTACTTTTGCGAGCTCTGTCGCCCGGAAGACCACCCGTACTTGCTCTTAACACCACCGGCTGACGCGAAACGCACGTCTGCCACCCGCCCAGCTGGTGCCCCATATGCCCCCGTGGACAAGGATGACGACCACCGGGTAGGAAATCACCAAGAGGATGCGTGCCCCTCAGCCACTGACACCGTTCCTCGGTCGCGTCGACCCAGTCAGTCGAGCCGGCCACGGCCACCACGGTCTCCCAAGACCAACAAGCCCTTGCGACCCGCTGCCCGCGGCGCACCCCCCAGTCCGCCGCAGTCAGCCACCACTTCCACCTCTACTCAACCCAGCGATGCCGCTGTCCCCACCCGCCCTACCACTCTCGCACTCGACCGCACCAACCAGACGTGGCTGGCTGATGCGAAGGTCACCGGGACCCAGAGCCTGTGCCCGTCCCCGACCCTACCCACTGACAGCAAGCGCTCCTACGAAAGCGACGACGAGGTGGTGCTGGGTGACGTGGTCGAAAAGAAGCGCCGCCTAGGACGCACCACCTCTGCGCGGACGGCCGGGGCTGCCCAATCTTCTGCCGCCCCCTCGGGCGCCTCCACTCCGCTTCCCCATCCCGCCGAAGCCGATTCGGCCAACGAAGATGCCACCAGTGTCATTGCTCCACCTCCAACCCGGCGGCGTACCAGCACCAAGAAGCCCACGAAAAACGCCCGCAAGTCCAGCACCAAGGCCCGCGGCGGTCGGCGTAATGGGACCAGTGATGGTTCCCAAGTGTCCACGCCGACCGACAGTGGCCATGAGGCCGCGGCTACACCCGTTGACAAAGAAGACCATCGACCTAGTCCGCTCACCTCGGCAGATCTGCTTCGGGCCGAACCCTACGTCTGCAAGGTGACCTACCCGTCACCTGGCATGTCCTTGGGCGACATGCGCAAGCGGGCCTGCCTGATGCTGGAGTATGTGACTCGGGTGCAGGACGCCCGTCTGGACCGTAAATTGACTTCGACGACTCGGCCAGTAGGTGTCGCTGTCAGCGTTTCCTCACCAGCCGCCGCCCCATTATCTTCTTCCCCAGTTCACTCCCCCGCATCCCAGACCATGACGGAGTCTACTGACGAGAGCGCCACGTCCAGCATCCAGCTCATTGACATGTTGACCCGCGACCTCATACGGTTCCAAGAGATGCTCACCAGCTGAGAGCCGTGCTGCTATCCCCACCGTCTTCTGTTATCTAGGTTCCCACCTCTGTCATTCTCACTCTCCGCATATATTCGTTACATTGACCTTCCGACATACTCGGTTTATTTTCAGGCCGTTACGTCTCTTTTATTTCCGCGCCCTAATTTACTCGCTGCGCCTCCGTTCCCAAAACTTTTTGTCCCTCCTTTTCTCTCCCCCCCCTCTCTCTCTCTCTCTCTCTCTCTCTCTCTCTCTCTCTCTCCCGCTCTCTCATTTCTGACATCCGCTTTGCCCACCTCGTTACATATCCAATCCTCTCTCGACCTTCTATTATCCGTTTTGCATTCTGCGTGGTACGCTATGATCTTAGTCGACGTAAAGTCTGGCCTGGTTTATAGCGCACTTTGAGATATTTTTTTTCCATATATTCTGATTCACTCTCGACCATATACATATACTATACCGTTCTTCCTTCAGCCTGTTTCCTCATTACCTATTGTCAATAATCAGTTTAGGTCCATATATTGCATACTGCTCCTGTCGCTGTCAATATAGTCGTATTAATCAACGATAGATAATAATAACTTTGACCGTCATACCAGAAAGTGTATGTTCGTAAGCACCATGGTATAGTGCAATGCCTACATAGGAATTGCATCAGCTTTAGATGAGGGGGGGATTGAGGCCCATTGTGCCGCTCTAGGGAAGCTCGCAACATGGAATTAATATGCGCGAAATTTCTCGTTACGATCCTGACTATAGATCGGCGACGAAGTAATCCGAGAGTAGGATCGGCGCATTTGATGGGAACGGCTAGTGCCGTGCCGCAGTTTAGACAATCAGATGCTATAGTAAACCACTGTGACTCGACCACACCCTCTACGACAGTGACTCACACTAATGGACAAACAAGCCTAACCAGGGATACACACACACATAATTGATAGAGGGGGGGGGGTGCAGTAGCCAAAGTATCCTCTTGTAGAAAATAACATAGAGTACCTATTGATTCCTGTTAATGGTCTATTGCAGTTACAGAGCTGAAGGCCCTGACCCAATACTATTTTGGAGAAGTATGATGTCCTACGCTGGTATTAGGGTCCACGAAATGTCCTTAGTGAATTGTCCATAGCCGGTCGCCACAGCTACCAACCCGGCCATCGGCTGTCGCGACCAAAGAGGTGTCAGCCGACCCACAATTGCATAAAAAAGGTAATAGGGAAAAGTGATAAATATATAGGAAATTGACAACAGCAAGTACAGCGTTATCTACCAGTACCTAAATAGGAAAAAAAAGAGATAACTATCAAGGTGGATGTCCAAGACTACACGAGCCATGTTATCCATGTGCCAATCGACAGTGGCGACCTTACAATGTAAGGTTCAATCAAAGTAGAAATAAAATACAATTAAGAACTCCTCAGCGTTGATGAATCCCCCCGATCTAAGAAGCCCGGAAACCCTTCGAAACGTCCTTCGACCCGTTAAGCATCAATGATAGACATAGAGCGCTGAGGGAGGAGAGAGGACCAGAATTTCGACAAAGAGCGGATACATGCCAACTACATTGGGCAAATATATGATTACCAGTAATATTCAAAGTTCACTGGTATAGAAAGGATCGGCAGGTACTGAAGGGTCACATTATACAAGCGCCCCCTTGACTTATAGGTGACTCTACCAAGCCTATTCCACAACCAGTTTGGGTGCCAGAAGGTTCTAACATGGTAATAGCCTACTATGTTTTTATACTTAATAGTGATAATTTAATGTCGGAATTTCAAAAACATGAGCCCGGTTAGCTCAGCTGGTAGAGCGTGAGGCTTTTAACCTTAATGTCGTGGGTTCGAGCCCCACATCGGGCGATATTTTTTTTCATTTTCAATCATTGGCTGCAATGCGGCCAGGGCCCATGATCGACAGTACATTGCTAAGCAGTTATCTCTATCGGGATATCAGAAACTTTGGGGGCCGGATGCAGGTCGAATGGCTTTTGTAAGCAATTGCAGTCAAAGTAGGATGAGCGACTTGTTCGCAGGCGAAACGGAAGCAACTGCAGTGGATAGCAGTCAGGAAGTGAAATTTACAAGCGGCCTCGCCACCATGGGAGACTTCGCTTCCTTCCTCTGAAACGTGTCTACGTGCGTTATACCATGTTGCGGAAGATAAGGTGGCGCGAAGTCTACGGGGCCTGTCGCATGCTGAAAGTGAGCTTGTCCAATCAGTTCCCTAACCAGGCCAAAGCATAGCTAAGAGAGTTCCACCAGCAGGGAGGCCCCTGGGGCCCGGCACCCACCGTGACTGGTGATTTCTAAATCCCCAGCTGTTATCTCAGGAGGGCTGGTGTAATTGGAAATTCATATATATATATATATGTCACCCGGGTATCCAAGCTCAGACTCAGTGCTGCAATGATATCTGGATAAGGGGTATAGGGGAGCTGTCGGGGGAGGGGGCGGGGGTCGGCGGCCGCTGTGATTGGCCGAGGACACGGGGCTGTCACGTTCTCTTTTTTTAGTGAGCCTGCAGCTCACTCCCCAGTGCTGCTGCTCGGGATGATTGTTTCCTTTGCCTGGTCTGTCCAATGCCAACGGTTTCGCTATCGCCCATAATCAGCCGCAATGAAGGCCCTACCCTCGCGCGCGCTCCGCATCTCCTATTCCGGTTCGTGGGCTTGCTCCCCTGTGAGCGGCCGACTGACGCCCGGGTCGGGGGAGAGAGATTTGTGCGCAGTCGTTGTTACGGGCGGGCTTGATGGTGCTGTCTTACTTCGTTGGCTTGTGAGAAACCCCATCGCCCACGCACATGGCCTGGCACTAGGTGCCCCCTCCTCCTCTCACCGTTTGGCCTGTACAGCCGCCTGCCCAATCACTTCTGTCAGAAGCTACGGCGGTTGGCTTCGTCTCTTTTAAAACCCCCCTACCCTTGCCTCAACGAAATCCTTCTCCCAAAGCCTATTCCAACCCCCTCGGTATGCCCTATGCGCCCTACCTTCTTTGGACCGACTTCTGCACCCAGGGGAACTGTCTCTTCTCGACCCGCACTTG
The DNA here is from genome assembly GCA_027575765.1 of Tieghemiomyces parasiticus. NCBI lineage: Eukaryota > Fungi > Kickxellomycota > Dimargaritomycetes > Dimargaritales > Dimargaritaceae > Tieghemiomyces > Tieghemiomyces parasiticus. The sequence goes on from JANBPT010000740.1 coordinate 14,290, forward strand.
TACTTCTACCGCACCACATTGCTTGGCAGCCTCCACTCATTCCTCACCATCGCCACCTCTTTTCACCTGGTCATTTGGGCTATTGTTCCGCACGATTCGGCAGCGCCCCTCCCAATTAGATCCCTCCTCCTCGTCGCCTGAGTCTACCACGACGTTTGCCCTCCTCCCTTACATATACATTGGCCGGACTGTAGCCGATTACGCCGTGCCTTATTGCTGCTCCCCCTGTCCACAGTCGATTGCCCAGTCCTGTACCTTCTCCGTGGACGTTGCCAGCTACCTCGGCTGCCCCGCCGTGTTTGCCGTGCGTTTGACTCAATCCGCATACGCCGCACTTTCCCAGTCGTGGGTAATTTTCGCCTTCCGACGCTTGGCTTTGGCTTTCGATTGTGTGTGCTGTGACGAGCTCCCTCCCCTCCCTCTTCTATCCTGACTGCAGCCATTTTTTACTTGTCACACTACCTCACAACCCTTCTGCTCTGTATAGCCTTCGCTCATTTGTCTCTAGCTCCCTTACCCTCCCGCACGTCTGCGACAACCTCCTAACTGAACCTTCACTGACTGTCATTGCTGTGGTTGACCCTCCTCCCTTCGAGATTCGATTGCGTTAAAAAGGGTTTTTTCCCCTTGAACGTCCAAGCGCCACATACCAAGCAACCCGTCCTGATAAAGTACTCGTCGACCTCCACGCTACCTGTAAACGGCAGCCCACGCTTGTCTTGCCACACAGTCCCTTGCGCTACACCGTAGGTCGCCACCGCTTTACCCCGCCCCCCCACTACACACCCTTATTCCTTTACTCCTTTCTCCCTAGAGAGTGGTGGTGGTGTGACACGTGAACCTGACCTTATAACTGGCCATGGTGCTCAAGGATACTGCCCCACCCCTACTATCTACTTCAGCCCCTTCCTTCGCTTTCCATAGCACCGCTATGAACCTCTCGCCCACCTCTACGGCCGACCGGGCAAAATGCGCCAGTCCACCGCCCAACCGTCGTTCGCCCATTCACATGTTTACCGCCGAAGGGGGCGACGTCCCAGTTCCCGGTGCAAGCACCACTAACGCCGGTACCGCGCACCCGTCCTCCTCAAGTGGCCGGATATCGGTAGAACAGCTGTGTCACGCCGCTCCGACGCCGTCTTCCGGTCGCGACGATGGGCGCCATCTCGCTGCCGCCGACCGCCCATACGACCACCATCATAATAACCGTACCGGGCCCACCGGTTCCCCCGTACAGGAGCCTGTCGACGATGACGTCCACCTGGCCGCCCAAGCCTTGGGCCAACTGGGTGCAATGTCACCTATTGCCGGGAATTCCATCGACTTTATGAGTCGCGTGACGAGCTATCCGCTAGTAAATACCGCTCTGCGTATGTACCAGAGTTCTAAGGCCAGCTCCCGCGTTATGAAGGTAAGTTAAAGCTCCCTAGATACATCTTTATCCATTTCTCTTGTTGGGTAACCACAAGCCAGGGATAGCTGGATGGCGGCGGTAGCTGTTACATTGCTTCACCTGACCGGCCCCTACCTAATGTGATCTATCGCGGAGGTTGGGGGATGGTTGTACAGGAACATTTTAATTCAGGAGTTTCAGCTTTCTAGGTCCTCGCTTCGTGCCCCCAATCTTACCTGATGGAGGCGAGGGTTGTGATACCATCATAGCCCAAGGCGGTCTACTGTGGCGGCGAGAATGCCTCAGCCGGTTCTGGCCTGGGCTGGTGCGTGGACCTAGTATGCTCTCCTGCCTCTCGCTCCTTACTTGACCACTACATAGGTCTAGCCTGGATTGCACTCGGTAGTAATGCCCCCCCCAGTCCCCCTGTCTATTCGATAACACTACTCCTTCCCATAGTGCTTGTTTAGGGCCTTCACATGGCCATAGAGGCTAGTGACTAACCGTCAGCCCTCTACCTCATTACCTTCCCACCTCCTTCTCCTTTGTATAGTATGGCGCGGAGACAATGGAGAGCTCCGTCAAGACCCTGTGTCGCCCAGTCCTCAACCGCCTCGAGACGAATTTGGTAGGTCTCGATGACTTTGCGTGTAAGCAACTGGATAAGGTAAGGCCAGGTCTCTTTTTCCTCCAATTTCTCGCTTCCCCCCCCCCTCCCTAATTGTTATGGTCCCGACAGGCAATTGCGTTCTACCGAGTCTCTGTGGTCGGCCTGCGATTTCTTTTGTACACCATACTAATGGGCCACCACGCCCCTTTGACCACGCTATTTACCCCCACCACAGATTGAACGCCACTGCAAATTGAGCGAGGGGGCTCCCGCCTGGGCAGTTAGCTCGGCCGTGGCCCCCAGCGTGGATTGCCGCTTACGCAAACGAACCCAGCAGCGCCGCGTCCTAGAGGAATACGATACGGGGGTACCAGCGCCCCCGACTACGACAGAAGCATTGGTGGCTACGATCCCGGCCGTCACCACCGCGGAGACTAGTGCCGCCGACGCCAGTGCGCGGACATGGTGGAAGCAAGTCCTGGTCGGAGCCGGTACAGGTGCCGTGGTTTTCAGCGAGGAGAGCATGCGCCGTATCAAGTACTGCCTGGACTGGCTACAATACGCAGCCGGTCACATCCAGAGTCAGATCACAACTCTGCGCGAGGTCATCCAGTCCCTGCAGGAGACAGTACTGGGCGGGGGTGACGGCTACGGCCAGCCTGGGGAACCGGCTGAGGCGGGTGTCGTCGGACGGCGTACGATTCACCCGATTGTGGCTCGCCTGGCCAAGACCAAGCGCGAGGTTGTGCAGATCATGAAAAAAGTTATCTCTATCATAAGCCAGTACGCTGGGTCAGCCCTACCGGCGGAGGCCCGCCGCCACGTGCGTAATCTCATCATGGGGCTCCCCAGCCGCTGGGCCGCCATCGATCCGCGTTCCTCGGCTCCGGGGTCGCGGTCTGGTACCGCATCCCCGGCCGCTCTGTCGTCCCCATTGCTCTCGCCAGCGGCCGTCCAGGCGCGCGCCAACCCGTTGGTGCATTCTGAAGCCAATGCCCGTAAAGTGCTTAACTTTGCCACTGAGTCGCAACTCATGCTCGACAACGTCTCGGGCGTGTTTCAGGAGATTATGGGCGGGGCCGAAGGCTGGCGCCGAACCTTTCGGGGTCTTGGTTTCAATGTAAACACCTCCGTGTCCGCTGACGGCGATATCATGATGGCGGGTATCGAGGGACATGGTGGCGTCGATGCTCGCTCCACATCGTCGACACCGGTCTCTTCCAGCCTGTACCCAACTACCCCTACCACTTTGTCGGCCGCTTACAAGTCGTCCGTGCCCTCCCCAAACTTAACCCTTGCCAATATCGCCGAGGACCGGGCTTCCGGGGAGAGCAGCCCCAAGCGGAACCGTGTTGCGGGCTGGACCGGTGAACCTAGTCCCGTCCAGTCGGCCTGGTCCGACCCTATGACCACCACCGACCTACGGCACACGTACGCGCCAACCAGCACCGCGGGCGATATGAGCACGGACACGTGAGAGAGGAGTGGTTACGGCTGTGGTCGCATTCTTCCTTTTCCCCTTCCGAACGAAGTGCCTTGTATTTTCGTCCACCAAACGCTTTGGCTTATACTACGAAATAACGGTTCGTGTGGCCACCACCCTCCCCGATCCTCCGTTTACCTTGGTTTCCCGACTGGTCCGACCCGCCCTCATGTTATTTTTTTAGCTAGTGGCTGCCATTAACCGTTTTCGGGTTGCTTTTTTTTATTAGTGTATCCCGTACGAAACCACCTCCTCTGTACATCACATCATCATTGTTCTCCCCGCCCTCCTCAGGCTGCCGACCAGTGCGAACACGCCACAACATTGACACTGCGTATAGTGTCGGTACCCTTAGTATCGTTTTGACCCTCCGCTGTCTCTCATTGTTTTATATCCATTGCCCCCATGCGGCCGGTCCCTCTCCTCGGTTGGTTTTCTGGGGCCCACCACTCCAGTTCCTTCTACCCCTCACCAGTAGTAATACAAAATACGTTATTGAAATGACCAATTGGCCGGTGGCGGCTAAGCTGACATAGAAAGCATGAACTTTACGAATCATTTGCCATCCAACGCACTCAGTGGAGTTTAAAATGTGAGTTTATCAGGGGCAGAGTAGGTAGTTACTTGACCTAGGACTCCTCAGTGTTATCCAGCTGACGGCATCTCTTGACGTCACAAAAGCGAATACTTATCCTTGGAAATCGACAATACCAATCCCTAGTTAAGTGCGAGTGCGAAGGGATCTAACGAGGGGGATGTATCGTCATCGGGCCACCCGGCATTACTCTGGCTTCACGCATAGCTGAAGGGGCATTGTTAAAAGGTCTCCTCTGCGCGGGTGAAGGGTATCGTGTACTTAATCTGGTTAGCGGGTCAAGACAAAGTACTTCTTGGGAAGAAGCAGATAGCGGCCGTTTGCTAGCTACCACAGGTGCCCTACGGGGTGATTGACCCTCATTCTCCATACAGCCTCACTTCTCCATTACTTCGAATATCCTGTCGACGTCGGAGCGCATCTAGCGATGTTTTTAGCCTAACAAAGTTAGAAATGAAGCGGATATAATCAGCATCCCTACTTTGCTTCGCCGATTAGTTTCAGCCCTAACTACTTATCGACTGGATGGTTGTGTACATTCTAATAACAAGGCGGTATCCTACGCCATTACAAAGCCACTAGGTATAGGTTTTTTAAAAATAAAATAAAATAAAAAGCCACGAGAGAAGCCAATCACGCAGATGAGTGTCAAATGGAGAATGCCGGCGGAGTAGGTACGTAAGGGAGGTTTGTGGTTGCGTCAAGGAACTTTCAGCAGGTAGAGTAAACATGTGATACACCGCCTATCCGGGGAAAGCAGATCCATGGGAGACGCCAATGGGATGGGGACCTCGATAGGCGATCCATCTATTCTTGGTTTGCCAAACCGACCTACGTTGCCAACGTGGGAGACGCTAAGGCGCAGGGAAAAGATATCAGCCTAGGAGGCATTAAAATTTCCGTTTGAAGTAGTCTCGCAAGGCATGGTAAGATCGGCATCCGTTTGGTCCAAGTAGATCTACCTCCTTTGGGGCAACCCAATCCCTTACTCGGTTCCATCCCCTACTTAGACGTTGGCCTGCCTTGCCATGCCTATTTATTTATTTTACCATGTAGCCTTTGGAGGAATACGGTGGATGGGTGTCAAATATTTGGTGGTTGACACCGCTTTCGTTACCATTTTGTGACTACTTTGTCATTAGATTGGACAAAAGTCGAAAAGACTAGGCGGATGTTTGTTTACCCACGTTCCTCTTTGCTGACGAGTAATCTGCCATCATAGGGTTGGGGTCAGCAGAGCAGAATAGGTGCTGTGGACTGGACCAAGAAAATAAGGGAGCTGATCATGTCAAGGATATGATATATATATATATATATATTATAAACTCCTTCATGAAGGGTAAATTATGGCCCAACAAATAGGACCCTAGAGGCACTTTAGATTTGCTCTTCCCTCCTAGTGATGAGGCCACTCCCATTTTCATCATTTCTCTCATATTTGACCTGGATACCCATGATCGTAATACGTACATTGGTCATTCCGCTTCCCAGTCTCTTCGTTTTGTGGTACACCGGCTGCTACGAGTGGTACCTGACTAACCTGTCATCGAGGACAGGGGAAGGGGTGAGCGGATAGGTGCCAACGGCCTGATCCGTAATAACCCTAGCGGGATCCAACGAGAATTAGGCCGATTATTAGGATAATCCGGAAGGAACCCATGACCATTACATGTGGGCGCGTAAGCACGTAAGCAAGGAGCAAAGGGGACGTCACGAGAGAAGAAAACTCATTGAATTAGCGCAGGCGAGAGGAGAGCTGAGCGGGCATAGGGATAGGATGGCGAATCTGAGATCTACCAGGGGTCCAACTTCTCCATTGCTCACCATCTTATCTCCCAGTTCCTCTGTTTGATTCTCGCAATCCACTCCAGACTGACCAGGAGGGGGCATTGGCGGAAAATCTTACCATAATAGTAAGTAGAAATTCGCTATGTAGGTCTATGTTTCCCTGAAAGACGCCGGACTGGGCAGAGGGTGGGGTGGGGTGATGTATGTGTGCGTAGCTCTGCTGGATATGGCTGACGCGTAGCCATACACCTGTATAAACATACGCTGGCATTGGGTAAAACGGAATACAGGATTGATACCCGCTCAACCGACCACGATCATCCGCCATGGACTTTTCTGTAAACTGCGACTGGCGTGATGCTGATCCTGGTCAAATATGGTCCTTCCAACAGCTACGGACGACTCAATTTCCCATACGGAATGCAGCCGCTTCTTATTGGTAAGTTGAAGCATATTTGAGCAACATGTGCCGTGGTGCCCAAAATCTAAAAATACCATGATTAACAGCGCACAGCCGATAACCGACAGCTCAGGATAGGCTGAAGTATGGCGGTGCTCTGAGTTCAACGGACGATGAGGGGGGGGCTATTGGAATATAGCAAAGGTCAGACTTTCTCTGTTAGGGCGATCCTTATCCAAGCGCGTTGGAATTCACCCTACTCTCCCTTCTTTCACTGTTGACTCAAGCCTATTCCTCGTGGGCTGATAATATTTTATCCTTCATGCTGATGACCGAGCGATGCTTTACAACGAGAAACAATTTTGGCTAGGCCGTTAGCCGACATGTCAGCCAAGAAAACTCCATGTAACTTGGGCTGCTGTATTATAAGGGGCGCAGTGAACCGTGCTGTCGCGTCAATGGGTACCCGACACCTACCGGTGTAGCGTACACAATCATAACAATGAAGTTGTTCGGGGGACCCGTATTGTCTTTACGTGACATAACAGTGTCATTGCGGAATACAGTCTCCAACAAACCCCCCCCACTATATCTGAGTATTGACGGGGCGTCATTGAAAATGGTACCAAAAATACTGCCTATTGACCCCGTTCAGTGCGACCAGAGAGGTGGGGCTATGTCAGGGAAAGAAGGGATGGACTGGTGCCTTCCCTTCTACCGCTCCAGGCCAAGATCCTTGCCAACCATCCATTGGCCCAGTAATTCTGGCAGTGGAGATTCGGAGGTTAATAGAAGGGGGGACTGGTGGATTAAGGCCTCGATGTGCAGGCCTATTGTCAAATACGATACCCAAGGGGAGTTACCAATCCCGATAGGGCCTTGAAAACCTGAAGGGGCCATTAATTCCGTATCAACCTCTCTAAAAAGGACGATCATTATTTGGTCATGTGTGGTTCGACAGCCGCAACCATGGATTCACCGATCTTTTCTCGCCGTATCCAGTAATTTGCCGTCAAGCAGGTAGGTATTATCGGCTGACCCACCACCATTTTCGACACCCTGTAGGTGAACTAGTGGTTTGAGCCGGTGGGCCTCTAGACGTGTGTGCCTCATTATCGGAAAACAGGTGCACTATGGTGTGGCTAGGTATGAAGGTAGGGACGTTACCTTGCCTGGTGCCAGGACACCTTGAAATATATCCACAATCCGGCTGAATCCTGCGTAGATAAATAGACAGCTCAACACCGCCACTTTCAGATCCTTCCTCTATATAGCTACCTCCACGAGTGTACCAATTGTTTCACTACTAAGCCACCGAACCGAACTATCTACTCAATCTCCTTCTCTAATTTCCCTACGATGGTTTCCCTCCGCCTCGCCTTCGTCGTCTCCGCTTTGGCCACCGCCCTCATGGCCTCCGCTCTGCCCACCGACAATCATGTCCCGGCCCTCGCCAAGCGTGCGGTTCCCCCCAAGGCTGCCGCTGCTCTCTCTGTTCCTGCTACGGGTACTGGTCTCGGCGGTGGTAGTAGCGGCACTGGTGGCGGCATCGGTATGCGCTGGGGTGGCCGGTGGTAAACCATACCTGCTGAACCTGGATCTCAATTACGCGCGTTGCAGCCATTTTGATTCCAGATTCCATTCGATCGTACTGCCTGCAATCTACCAGTGGCAGCTCCCAGATGCTTTGTAGTAGTTTTAGATTACCAGCGACTCTACATTATCCGGGCCATGATATTGGTGCAGTTGGTCCACTGCCCCTGTCTGCTGACAACTTATTAAATGAATAAGCACACGATGCTCATATACGACCAATAATACTTAATAAACCGTTCTTAATAATCTGCATATACTGTTTCGACTGATGAAATCGCCCGTCTTCATTTTTCAACGGCAATGGGACATGGGTGTAGTGATCCACTAAAGCCAAGGCTGTCTTTCGGTACCACATGTGTCAGAAATATATTTTTATACCATTCTACGTCTGTATGGTAGGTATGGACCGCGGTAGTCGTTAGGGCAAATAAAAATGAGTAGTTAACGGTAGATTTAATAGAATGATCCTTCCGGGTCTTGTATAGCCGAACCGGGTCATGAAGATGGTGTACGAGGGGAGTCTCGATTCGGTGAGGGTCGAGCCTGGTTGCGGTTGTGCGGGTGGTTTGTGTGGGAACTAATACGCGACATGACTTTGCAAGTAAATAAGGAATCAGTAGCAAAATTCGGCAAGTTGCTCTGTTAGTAGATATTACGGGGTAGTCAGTCGGCTTAAGGTTAGTGAAGGGGGAGACAAAGTGCAGCTAGCAGCATTCCAGTTAGGCGGACTTTGCCATCGATATCGATCTGGAGTGTAAGGGGTGACTGGTGGTTTCCTTGGCCAGTGCATTTTGGCAGCCACAGTCTGAAAGGAGATTGTAATGTATAATCTAGCTTTTAGGACAAAGTCAACAGCAGTGTATTTGCAAAGCTAGGGTGAGAGACGTGTAAACTTATCACAGGCATGGCCTCAAGTGAATAATTTCTAAGAGGCTGAGCAATCTGGTAATTCATTCCTTCGACAAAGATACAGTGATCAGTTTGGTTATAATAATGAGATGCGGGGTATCCTAACCATTCAAATACCACTTGCTCTATTAATAGGAGTTTATGCATACCAATTGTCGACAGTTTAGACGGCTTACCGAGTCTCTTCTAACTCTCTATCGAAAGAGGCCCTAGAGTTTTTGAACTGGAGCCTGGCAGGCTTCCGTTTCCAGACCATCCATGGTTACTTCCAGTGTACCTATTTTGATACCATGGTGATGCTGCTTGGTAACCCATACTGACGGAAAGTTGTAAGGGACCGGGTCGGAACCATAGTGAGGATTCGAAGTAGTTTGATTCTCTCCTCGTCAACGTACCCTCAAGTGGCTGTAACCCGATGCCTGGATGAAATCATCTAATGTAGCGGCAGGCAGTGACAGTTTAGCCCTTCATATGCCGTCTCCTAGGCCTAAATAATGGGCCTCATTTCACACTCGATGTAGAGGTCGGCAGAGGTTTTGACATCAGGGGGCTTGACGCTCAAATTAAGCTTACCGTGTTTGGTATATATATATATATATATATGGGAATGATATGGCCCCAGCGGGCCTGAACTGGAACCGAAACACCTATATGGTACCTTATCTGGCGTTTGGGGCTAGAAAATGGATCATTAGGGTATATCCAAGTCTCATCACCGGTGCTAATGGACTCCTGCAGGTATTCACTAGCCTCGCAGGAATTTATTCAGAAATTGTCGGAACAACGTACCCGCTAGTGGCGCTGGTCGCCGGTGAGGTTAGGGCGGACCCAGATGATCAGATGACTTTATAATCACAAGTTTCTGCGCATCGTACTAATAGATGTATAAAGGGAATGATTTAGTTTGCCAATGCCGTTTGATGGACTACCTTGCCTATGCTTATTATACATACACCAGCTCTTGAGCTTTCGGGTTTGAAATTACCGACATGGGAAATGATACAAGGGAAGTGGCTAACCATGTTTAAGCTGATAGGCACTGTTTTTAATATACTTGTGAAATTGGATCACTCTGGAAGACTAAATTAGTATCCGATAGGGAAATATGAAAATACGTTGACCGACAGGAAAATATATAAGAAGGAATGCCCTGGAAAGGATGACTGCGGTTTCGCAATGATCAACAAATAATTACGTCATTGAGAACCTCCTGGGATAGAGGTCGCTAGATTTAACAACAACGGTGACCATTAGAAAAGCAAGCTAGTCATTTTGGGACGGTTGCACGATAAGGGGCCGCCAAACCCAGCTTGGTGGTCAGTTCCGACAGCATGGAAC
>JANBPT010000741.1:0-24345 GCA_027575765.1 Tieghemiomyces parasiticus
CGATTGCCCGCCGACCGTTCCAGCCCTTTGGCCATGCATATGGCGATACCGGGAATTAGGAATGAAGTATCGCCCATACTCCTAACTACAGTCTACTAAACTTTATTCATTCCATTGACCCCCAGAGACATTCTACCCTTATGCTTTACTATAAGGTTAAGCCGAAAGCACTGAATAGCTCAGGGTGATGGGGACACTGCTTTTTTAAAAAAGTGTGTCAAGTAATATAATATATATATATATATATATAAAAAGCTAGAACACTACGTATGGCCCGACCTAGCCTTTCTTGACGCTCTTGAGCGCAAATGCGAAGGGCTTGGCAGCTGCAGGTTTCTTTTTGAAGCCAAACGACAAAGGGGGTTTGATTGGCGGCTTGATAGATCCCGATTCGCTGGGGTGTTCGGCCTCTGGGACCAATGCTTCAGCCGTGGCTTCAGATATCGCTCCATGTGGCGGCGATATTGCTATGTGGGGCACTTTTATGGCTGACGGAGTTTTGACCGCAGAGTCTACGTTAGCCGTACTTGAGCTGGCTTGGCTGGCCCTTACTATCCGTGCTAGCTCCTGCCGTTCACGCTTGAGTTCTCTCTCCCGTCGAGTGTTGACATCGCCGGCCTTTGGGTGGCTCTTCTTCATGTCCGTGAAGCGCTATGTCCGCCGTTCGTAAAAGAGTGTTCCCCCGTAGAAAAAAAGGTGGGGATGTGGACGATGTAGACAGATATTGTTACCTTTAGTTTTGGTATGAGAGCTGGTCTGGTCAGGCAAGCAGCTACGCTCTTCCCATCTTTTTGGCAAACCTCGCCGGAGTATATTGCGCGCATTGCTTGGTATACGGCCGATCCAGAGTATACCTTACCTTCTTGTGATGGTGATCATATGAGTTCAGGTGGTCATTATAATTGACCGCGTTGGTGTACTGTTTCTCGCACAGCTTGCAATAGTAAATTGCCATTGCGTCCTTCACATCCTGTTTTATGGCAGCTTTATTCTCCGCGGCAACCTATTGAGGATGTGGGAGAAAGTGAGAAAGGTGGAATTCAGTTACGGTAGCTCTGATCTTCCTGGTTAGCACTAACCATTATTACTAATGGTAACTTATCCGGCCTTTGGGGATAGAGGGGAGGGAGGGAGGGAGAGGGAGAGAGTACCGAGGCATACAGAGGAAAGAGGGCCAATTAAACATACCTGACGCTGCAACCCTTGTTCTTCCGTTTCGGTCGCAATAACCTCCGCTTCCATGGTCCGCCGCTTGGCCGTACTGGCCGCATGGTACCACTCGTACTCGTCTAGTTTACCGACCCCAAGCTGGCCATTTTTCGAGCCAAGCGGCAATGGCTCCAAGCGACCTGGGGGTGGTGGGGGCGGGGAGGTGTTGACCCCGATTGTTCAGAGCGAAGGGATAGATGTGAGACTAAGAATAGCCTGCAGTATATTGGGTGGGTGGAGGGGGGGAGGAGGGGAAATGTCTACCTAATCATGCCGCGCTCCACCACCACGTCCTATTATCCTTAGGTGCCGTGTATGGTGACAACCCCTGTCAACTTACCTTGACCTTGCCGACCCAGACCTGTACCTTGCACCCACCCAAGTTTCTGCAGCAATCGGTACCCCCGGTTGCTGGGCGGTATAGGCGTATCCATGCCGGTAAACTGGGCTTCGTCGGGTGCATGGGCACCTAGGGCAACTTTACGCCCGAATTCCTCTGTGGATAGATCCGAGTCGCTGGTCTCGGCAGAGGATGGCTCAATTGGCAATGTGCCACCATCTGATTCCCTGATGAGCGGTGGTCGAGCACACATGTTAAGGTAAGGAATGTACAAAGCCGTTTAGGTTGAATGTACTAATGCAAAGAGGACTTGGCTGTTAACTAAGCCTATGAACAAATGTTTCAGGTGACATACGGCACACAAGCAGCCCAACCCGTGGCCGGGGGGTGTTCACTAGGCAGCCCTCACTTCTCTCGGATAGGAAAGGCTTCAGTTTAGAGCGCCCTCTTCTTCCCTCCCTCTCGCTGAGCCTGGTGCTATTCCCCGCAGACCATTGGTGCCATCCCTACATGTACGCCTCGCTAGATGCTACAGAGTTACTGGTAGCTGTATTATAAATAAGCCGGTGCCTAATTAAGTGCGACGCTGAGGGACGTGGCTCTACAAAAAAAGAGCAAACAAAAAAAGCGATACAGCAATAGAAGGAAAAGGCTAACAGTAAACCAAAGGGAAGGCAGCTGGTGCAATACATGTACAACGTGGGCAAGCTGGTGAAGTCTAGAGGCACTAGGACGGAGGACTTTGTGAGGCTCCAAACTTGGGGGCGAGAGGGGTGAGGAGAGAAAGAGGGATGTTTAAGGGGGGGACGGGTTGCGGGTTGAACAAGCAAAGAAGACGACGCGGGGTATGAAGTACACGGGGTGAAGAATCACCAAAATAAATAAATAAATAAAATAGAGCGCGGATGGTTTAGAATGACCGACGGGTCCTACGGGTCAAAAGGCCGCGTCCCTCGGCCCGGCTCAAGGTCAGCGTCAGAGGAAGGGAGCCGCTGAATACTGCGGAGCGATGGGGTGTGGGAGTAGCGCACCGAGAGGGCCGATTGGTGGTGCTGGGAGTAGGCAAATCCGGTGTTGGGCTGAGTCTTGCCGGTCTTCATGAAATAAATCGTCTTGGCCTTGAGTCGGGATATGGCCGCCACGAAAGGACCGCGGCGCGTACTCGTACGGCGGAGACGAGCCGACCCACGCCGGCGGATGGAGGAGGCCCCGCCAACGGACGAGATGGAGGCCATTCGTTGGAGGTGGTTGAGCAGCTCGGGCGGGTGGTCGGGGTCAAGGTCCCCATCAGGCAGGATGGAGGTCGTAGGGGTGGCTGCGCCCGAGCCCGGGAGGGTGGTGCCACGTCGGATCGACAGGGAGTCGGGGGAATCCATGGATGTCGCGTGCGGGGCGGTGAGTGGCATACACTGCGGGGACATGGGGACCGTAGCGTCCGACTCACCGCGGCGGCGACCGAGGAGACCTCGGGAACCGCCGGCGGTCGACGCGTTGGCAGTGGCTGCCTTTCCGTCAGCGTGGGGGCCAACGGCAACACCGAGCGATGACTTGCGCAGGCGAGCGTACAAGTACACCACCTCGCGGACCAGGTCGCTGTCGCTGGGGGTAAAAGCCTGGCGAACAAACTTGATAAAGAAGCGCGGGAGCATGCTCAAGATGATGACGATGGCCAGGATAAAATAAAAGTTGCCCTGGGTGTAGATAGCCGCGTCCATTTGGTAGAGCGGTGAGACACGGAGCTGACAGTAGATGCCCAAAAATAGGGTGAGCGACAGGGTGCTAAGGGTGACCACCGTCGGGATGATCCACGTCCAATTAAGCGTGTTGAGCGCGACGTACAGGTTGGACACGCATACCACGGCAACGGCGATGACCGTGCCCACCTCGTTGAGCCCGGCGTCGTCCAGCCCGGACATGTGTGCGCTCCCCGTCAGGCTGTAGGCGTAAAACGGGATGAGCACGCACACAAGCGACTGGTAGATGCCATCAAAGACATGTAGCCAGAAGCGCCGCATATTGTACTCCGTGCCGCGGATGCCACTAAGGTAGAGTTGTGGGACGGCCATGGACACCTCGGCGGAAACGTCTTGGTCCAGGATGCCCAGAATGAGAACCGGGATGGAGGTGAAGGCCAGATTGTAAAACATCATGAGCGCGTAGTCGAACAGGAAGGTCAGGGAGAAGCCGCAGTAGATCTGGTACCAGAACAGCGCAAAGGTGAAGATGATGTTCTTGTAGAAGAAGATGAGGATCATGTTGGCCACCCGCAGGTACGACCAGCGGCCGTGCACCAGAAGCAGCTTCTGGAGGTAGCGGAACTGCGCAATGGAATAGTCGCTGGCCAGGACGGCCTGCAGTCCCTCCTCTCCAGCGATGCCCACGCCGATATCAGCCTCCTGGATCATGGACACGTCGTTGGCACCGTCGCCGATGGCCAAGCACAGCACGTTGAGATTCGACTTGACGCACCGCACCACCAGGGCCTTCTGTAGGGGTGACACGCGGCAGCAGATGACCGCCTCACACATCTGGGCGACCTGCAGGAAGAGCTTCTCCCGCGACGGGTCCAGGGCGTGCTTGAGGGAATCGCCGTCAATGACCAGGGCCAAAGGTTTAAGCCGGCCGTCGGCCTCCAGGCCCGGGGTAGACCCGTCGACACCCCGCGACGCCTGATGGTCATGGTCAGTCTTGAGAGCGGCGATACTGTCCGAGGTCGGATGGGGCCCGCGGATACGGCCCTGCTGGTGCCCAAAAAGTTCGAGGGCCTCGCGCAGCTGGGTCTCGGTAGATTCCGCGTCGGAGCCAGCCACCACCACCAGTTGCATGGCGTCGTGGAGGAGGTTGCAAGAAAAGCCAATGTTGATGGCCGTCTCGGTCTTGTCCCCGGTAAGCACCCAAATCTTAAGCCCGGCCAGCGCTAGCTGCGCAATGGCCTCCGGGACGCCATCTTGGAGCCGATCCTCGATAGCCGTCCCGCCCACGAGGGTCAGGGAATGTTCGAGCCGCTCGCAGGCAGCGTCGATAGCCTCCTCGCGGCCATCTAGCAGGTTGCTGGCGGCGTGGTACTCCACCGCCCAGGCGTCGTACTCGGCGGCCGGGATGATGCGGTAGCCCAGACACAGAGTGCGCAACCCCGAAGTGGCAAAGTATTTGAGGTGCTCGAGGGTCTGCTCCTTCAGACGAACCTGGCCCGCACGGAGCCGCTGGAAGATGATGCTGTCGGCGCCCTTGCTGAAGAGCACGATGCGGCCGTCCGCGCGCTGCACCACCACCGACATGCGCTTGCGAGTACTGTTAAACTCAAGCACGTTGAGCAGGCGGAACTCCTGAGGGCGGCCCAGGAACTCGCACCGCACGGTCTCCTGTTCGCGGCCAAGGAAGGCGAATCCGGCATTGCGGGCGGCCGAAACCAGGGCGGCCTCGTCCGGGGACTGGGCCTTGTACACAATCTTGTTGGGCTGGTCCGGGTCGGGCCGCTCGGCCAGTACTGAGTGGCACACGGCCAGGATGGTGAAGAACTCGACCACACCACGGGCTTGACTGTCGTCGGCAGACAGGTGACGGAACAGTTTAGTATCGACGAAGGTCACGTCCTCGTGGTCAAAGTAGCGGTTGTCGAACATGGCCTGCATGTCGTCCAGCATGGAGCGCTTGGCTTCCTCGAAGTTAGGCTTGGGTTCTGAGGACTGCGGGCTTGTCGGGGTGCGGGCCTCCAGTTCAATGTCACGGAGCGATTGAGACGCCTGGTGGGACACATCGCTGCCGTTAAACAAACGCGACGGGGACGTGAGGGCCTGGCTGACGAAGGCGCCGGGGGTAGTGGGGATGGTCGGCTGCCCACCGTGGTTGGCCAGTTCCAGGGCCACGTCCAAGGGGTCGCCCTCGGGTTCGCCAGCGTCGTCCTCGTTATCGCTGTCCGGGGAAAAGAGCTCACCATACACGGTCCCGCGGATGGAACACTGCCGGAACTCCATGACGTTCTGGGTAAGGGTGCCAGTTTTGTCGGAGAAAACGTACTGCACCTGGCCAAGGTCGTCCGAAATATTCCACGTCTTGGGCATGCAGGGGCGGTCCAAGGCCGGATAGTACATGTCTAAGTCGCAGTAGATAAAGTAGGCCTGCAGGGTCTTGACCAGCTCGATACTGATGTAAAGCGAGATGGGCACGATGTTCTGAAACAAGATGAGGCCGGCCCAGAAGGTTAGAAATGCCATGAAGGCCGGGCTGTCGGCCTTGACGTCGAAGCGGGTCTCGAATAGGGCCTGTGAGGTGTGGTCCTGGGTATACAGAAAGCCGTCCGATATGGCGCAGAGCAAGCAGAGAATGAAGAGAAGCACAAAGTTGAGGGCGACCTGAGTGTTCATCACCTTCTCGATCCGGCTGCGCTTGCTAGGCGTGATGCCGCTGTTGAGGACAATCTTGGACTCGGCACCGGTGAAGAGCACGAGCCCAACAGCGTACTCGGTATTACGGAGGATGCAGCCACGTAGTAAAATGTTATCAATGGAGACGGGTTCCTTGCACGGGCCCTTGGGTTCGGTGGCAGTGTCGATCGCGACCGACCCGCGGGCCGTGACGCTCATGGTCCCCTTGAAGCTGTACAAGTTGGTGTTGGGGACCTCGCAGTCAATGTGAAGCTCCGCGGACCGCACGTCCTCCAGGGACTGCCACGGGGTGGTGGAGCCCATGGCCTGGCGCAGCTTGAGGTTGGTCTCGCCATCCAGGTTCTTCGTTTCGACGTAGCATAGGCCATCGGGATCGCTAGTGCTTAAGACCACGACGTCGGCCGGAATGGCCTGGTCGTTACGAATCAGGACCAGGTCGCCCACATTGAGGAACCGCCACTGGGTCCGGGCCCACTGGGCCGGATCGTCCAGGCCGTGGTCGGCGCCTAATTTCTCGCCTGAGGACACGATCGAGCCGGACAGGTCGGGTGGGGGGCGTAAGGCGGACCGAGACCGGTGCAGTGTCGCGGGGTCGGGCTCGGACCGGGAGGGTAGACAGCCCCGTATCCGCGCCCATAGGTCCTGGTGCTCGTGTGATCGGGCGGTGTTGAAATTGGTCCACCGCTTGAGTACCTGGGTCTTGGCGTTATTGACTTCGGCGTCGGACTGGTACCGTTTCCAGTCTTCGTAACCGTCCTTAACGGCCGTGACGAATACGATGAAGAGCAGGGCCAGGGCCGATAGGGCGGCCGAGCCCTCAGCCACCGCCGGGATGACCTGTAGGATAATGAGGAACAAAAAGTACAAGTTGGCCACTCGCCGGAACTGCTCAAATAGGTTTTTGGGCAGAAATGTGATTAGGGTGTACTTGGTGGTAATGACCTCGTTGGAAATGTAGATGCGACTCGGGTTACCATACGGATCCTGG
Source organism: Tieghemiomyces parasiticus (assembly GCA_027575765.1). Lineage (NCBI taxonomy): Eukaryota > Fungi > Kickxellomycota > Dimargaritomycetes > Dimargaritales > Dimargaritaceae > Tieghemiomyces > Tieghemiomyces parasiticus. The sequence goes on from JANBPT010000741.1 coordinate 6,923, forward strand.
GCGTCGGGTGGTAACGGGGTGTTAAGAAATATGCGTCGCTCGTAGCCTGAAGCACCCCCGGGCTTCTCCTCGGGTCCTGGGTGGTGGTCCCCGCGCCGGGCCCAACGGGGAAGCCAGCCCCAACCAGTACGGGCCATGGCTAAACAGGGGAGGGAAAAAGAGAAGAGCGGTGGAAGAGGGGGGAAAGACTAGGCTGGCCTACCAGTGGCTCGGGGGAGACCGGGGGTGGTGGAGAAGCTGAGTCTAAACGGCCGGGACAGAATATGGCTCGGTAGAGAAATAACAGCCTTAACGCACACGGGCGAATGGTCAGACGAGGTGAGAGGGGAAATATGATACAAGGTGAGGCAGGGACGGCTCCAGGGAAAAAGCGAAGCGCAAAGACTTTCGACGACGGAGCAGGGTGCCCAGGCAGCAGAGACGTAGCCTACGGGAGAGGGTGGCGAGTGACGATAAAGGATTGAAACCCCGATAGAAAGAGGGGGGGTGTTGCGGGAGGGAAGTAACCTTATAGGCTACCACGACCAAGAGCGAAAAGGAGGGCGCGGCGTATCTTTCTAAGGCTTGGCGGGGTATCTAGGGACTGTACAGGACCGCTAAGAGTGGTATGTGGCTGAGGTCATGAAATAGCGGTCTGGAGCGATAGCGGAGCGTGGATTAGTAAACCCCAGCACAGGGAAGTGCGGAGAGAGCGGATGGGTGAGGGAAGGGCGGGGATCCACCGGTCACGCGAGGGGATTTTGATTTTAAAGCAGGCCGGTAATAGAAAATGGGTGTGTAGGCGGTGGAAGCTAGGTTTTGAAGCCGCGTCAGGGAAATAGACTGAGCATAGACCTTATAGGATAGCTGGCTAGGAAAGCAAGGATATAGCGCCGGGGGGGACCGTGCCCAAAGGGGACCTGAAACCGACAGATGGTGTAATTGCGAAGTAGAATGGGTAAACGACGTGCGGCTGTCGGAGGTGGAAAGAGAAAGGGGTATTGGTGCGGCGCAGGCCTTCGGAGACTAAAGGGGGGACTAAACGTGGAAGGTTTACAAGGATGTCAAGCGGTGCGAGAGGGCAGCGAGTGGTGTGTTACGAGGTGCCACCCATGAAATAAAAATATTCGGTGGACGAACGATAGAAGGGGGGTAGGAGCTGAGAGGTGCCGGGTTTGACAGAAAGGAAGGCCACGGCGAGGTGGAAGTCACCGAAGACGGGGGCGGAGAGAGGAGCTGACGGGCAAGTGAGTCGTTCGACCCTAATGGACGATGCGGAAGGGATTCGAGAGACCGGGTGAGGTTACACAGAGGGCTCGTACAAGAAGCTGGTGGCGGCGGTAGTCAATGGTGGGCAGTAAAAAAAGATAATAAAGGGCGGGCTGGGTATATCGTAATCTTTTTGCAGCCGGATACACAAGTGAGCCAGCCACGTTGTAGAAAGTATGAACAGGCCGCTGGGTCCGAAGGAGCGAAGGAGATGGCAGGGGGAGGAGGGTAAATCGAGCTAGATTAAATAATTAGTTGGAATGTAGCAAGTTGGGAAACGAAAGAGAAAGAGCTCAGGCCGCAGGACGTCGGCACCGCTGGGGAGTGTATATAGGGTGGCCGGAGCACCGTTCACGGTCAATGCGGGTGTATGGAGACGGCGTGCGGCTGCCAAGTCCGCGTGGCATATATGGGGGGGGAGTAAGGGGGCTGTGGCTAGGGGTGGACAAAAATAGAGCAGGAGCGGCCAATTGCCAAGGCGTCGGAGGAGGGATGTGCCTGGATGAAGCGCCGGGCGTCGGTATCCAATGTGTTAAATGCTGCGGTGGCCAAGGCTCCGAAGTAGTCATTACTAACGTATCAGAAGTGTGTATCCGGCAATCACAATACGCCTCCCCTCCCCGACGACCTACGTAGTGCGGTTGGGCGCGGCGGCCAGCCCACCATTCAGGAATTACGAAGGCCTTTGTCCCCACTGTGGTCGCGTTTCTAATGCGCGTACAAGCGGCCGGTCCATGCGAGAGCCCGTGGCCGATGCTACAGCGACGATTGTGGACGACTGGTCCCCTCCTTCCTCGACTAGAAACGGTTTCTGCGAACAAGTGGCCGGGCCCTACGCAGGAGAGGCGAGTGATCCAACCGATGGCGGTTAAGCTCCCCCCCCAAAAAAATAGACAGTAGATGGGTTGTCAGGTTACAGGCCCACGCACCCGTGAAAGAAAGTAGAGCATTGCCAAAATATTTAGTTTGGCGACTGTGAATAGGGAGCTGCTCAGCCTTGCATGAAATGTCCCCCCATCCGTCTTATTCGTAGGCCCAGGGTAACGATCCGCTGCGGACTGGTCATAATGGTTGGCCAGGGGGCAGCGCTCGGTCCCGCACGGCTAGCGGAGCCCAGCGATACTATATTAGGGCATTTGCCCAGAAAAATAGCAGGGGAGACGTGGAGGTGCAAATCTAGGACGGTGTAGATCTAGCCGTGTACGAATCGTCGTGCCCTTGGATAGATAGTACGCTTGGCAGCCCCCAAGGCTCTTGCACAACTGGAGGAGCGGACCCTACGGACCAATCCTGGCCTTCGCTCCGCTCTGGCCTGGCTTACCTGAGCGGAAGGAGGTCACTGTGAAGGACCGGAAGCGGCTCTCCTTTCCGCGAAACAGAGGGAGCGAAGAGTGTATACGAGCCTGGGCAATGGGCCGCGATGTAGCGCACGGAAGGGCTGTCCAGCGGCAGGGACTAGAGACCACGTTCGGGACTTTTGGGCCGACTGGCTTGGTAAGCATCTGCCCGACGGCTGCTTACCACAGCAATAGATACGTCGGCCATCTCCTACATCACGCACAAGTGCTCTCACCCACAGCCCCCCTCCTAAAAAAAATATGGCTGTGGCCGCTAGACAATTGCGCAGTCGCTCCGGTGCTGACATGCTAAGACTCAGGCAGAAGGGTGCGACGTTGAACCGAAGCTTTCTTTGGAACAACGCCATACGTGCACCGCCACCGGTTCTTCCAACGGTATGTGGAGGTGGGAGGTGTTCGTGCTGGGAACTGCTGTGATTGTATAGGGGTACACTCCCAGGGGACTGACTCAGCTGGCACTTTAAAGCCGATAGAGTTACAGCCTCCCTCCCTCGCCTCTCCTTATAGGGCCCTGGTCATAACCTATCGCTACAAAAGGGCTGACCCTGGAATGGGAGGGATAGTCGTTGCCACTTTGAGCACATATCGTCAACATTCGTCCCCAGGGGGAGGCCAGTAGACTTCGAAAGGCTGACCCTGGAATGGGGGGGATAGTCGGTGCCACCCTGGGTGATAGCGTCTCCTAAGTGACTGGGCACATATCGTCAGCATGTGTCCTCAGGGGGAGGCCAGTAGAGCTCGTACTGATGGGTTGCAAGAACAGGCTAAGACTTTGGTCTTTACTGCAGAGCGGATGCTGGTGTAACCATGCATGGTGACGTAGAGACGTGGTGATGCCGTGACTGGAGGGGGGAGCTTAGAGGGGAGGGATGGCAAGGGGGGGGAGTTGGCCGAGTTGGCCAATATCGGAAGCATTATTATATAGCACCTTACCCCCTACCGATTAAACGTTCAGGCAACCACCGCCCACATAGGCTACGTGAGGAACCTGTTGATAGGACACGGTTTTGTGGTGTTGCTGGTTCAGCCCAGACCCTCGCGAAGTAAGAAGTGGCGTCATTCCGGTGCCGAGCGTAGATCAGGTCGAAGGCGACTTTTTTAAAAAAATAAAAATAAAAAATTCGTGCCATGAACCTTCAGGGGATCATGTGCAGCCGGGAAGGCGGTATTTGACGGTGAGGCGTCGCTTGACAGCCAGCGGCTTAGCGAAGCACTTCGCTCGACACCTGGCAGCGTCTGGAGGCGGGGCTTGACCAATGTCGGCGAGAGGGAGCAAGCGGACCTACCGGCTGCCATACCACCGGTCGATACTTTTTCACCAATAATAATAATAGTATGAAGCGGCAAGCCGTTCGGTGAGCTATATCTCTAGTAACGTCCGACGCAGCTCCCATCCTCAACACGGGGACGCTGTATAATGGTAACAAGCAGGTACTAGCAACTGCTGTCGTCGGAATTCCCATATATCCCGAGATGGGATCGGATAAGGAATTTGTCATCCCACTTGGGAGCGGAAGATCGCAGTTGCCAAGCAACACTAAGATATAATTGTAGTCCTCGTCAGGGACCGTTCTGTCAGTAGCATGTAGATACAACGGAGCTGATTGGCGGAATTTATTCGTACCGGGCAATATATTCAAGATAAACGATGAACTGCACATAATCACTGGACAAGGGACGTGAGAGAGGGTCTACTAATAAAAAAAACTTGGGCAATTTACGGTACCTTGGCTCGGGAACTGACGTATGCACAAGTGGGCGAGCAGATGGCGGGACTTCCCTCCCGCCTGAAATGGGAGGTCATAAAGTAGAAGTCAAGGCAGCAATCAAAGCCACGACGGATAGACTAGACAGAGCGTGGCCAAAACGCGAGGCTCCGAAGCACGCGACTTAGAATCGCGATACCATCTTGGTGAACTCCTCAAACTCAATCTTGCCGTCCTTGTTCTCATCGGCCTCGGCGAACATCTCGTCCAGTTCATGGTCCTTCAAGTGGTCGCCGAGCTTGTTCATAACCTGGGCGAGCTCCTCGCGGACGATGAAACCGTCACCATCCTTGTCGAAGGTCTTGAAGTATTTACGGAGCTCCGTCAGGTCGGCCTTGTCCTTGGGGGTGTCCTTGCTGTGATCCTCACTCTCCTCGGCGGTGGTCATCATGATCACAAACTCGTTGTAGTCGATCTGGCCATCCCCGTCGCTGTCCACCTTGTTCATGGTGGCCTTCAGGTCCGCCGAGGATAGGTCCTGGCCGATGGCCTTCATGGCCTCGCCCAGCTCCTCGAGGGTGATTTTCCCGTCACCGTTCCGGTCGAAGAGCGCGAAGGAATCCTTCAGTTCCTTGTTCTGCTCTTTGGTCAGGGTGTCAGACTACTCGCAGGCACGGTAAGAGGCAGATGAGTGGGGCGAAATGGAAGGGTGGACTGGCAGGCAGGTCAGACATGTCTCACATGGCGAATGGCACTAGGGCCACCCTCGAGGGAGGCTATACCCCCCTCCAGTTAAACCGAGCCTTATATGGGGCAGGGTCCGCATGTGCAGCCTGGGGCGAGCCTTCATTGTCGCTAAGCAACTTGAGATGGGCTTCCCCCGGCGGCTCATCCCCTGTCGGGCACCGAAGGTATTTACAGCAGGAGACCCAGACTTACCATATTGTGTAAGGTTGCGGGAAGGGGGCCGTGAGGCGTTTGGAATGGAGGTGGGTGGTGAGGTAGTGTAGAAGTTGATAATGCACACGGATAATGGTCAGAGCGAGGGATTGAGGGAAATACGGGACGTAGGAAGGTGAAACTATGAAGAGAGTGGGCGTAAATAGCTCACCAATGACGAGGGGAGGGGAGTGAGCGACAGGTAGGGAGGAGGATGACGGGCGCCGGCCCAGCCTTATATCTCGGTCGGAGGGGAAGGGCACTGCAGGGCATGCCAGGGCGCCGATCAATACCTCTCCCCCCCCCCGCCCCGCGGCTTTGCGGGGTTACCTGGAGCCCCCAGCCTGCAACCGTATACGTGCGCACACGCGTACTTACTAAATCCCTGATTTTAGCTGTTGTAGTACGGTTCACATCAGGCCATGTACCAAGTCCTCCCATGGTGACGTGACGATGTGGTTGGCGAGACGCGGGGCTCGGTGGCAAGAGCGATGGGAAGGTGGCCCATCCCCGTGGCCATCTCCCTCCGCCTCAGCTTGCCTTTGGCTCGTCAGGTGCGCTGTCGGGCATATGGCCCACCGCGCGCTACGACCCCACCCAGGCTGCCGATCCTGCAATATACCATGTTGAGGAGTGTTAAATGTTGGTACGAGGACCAGGCTGCATCACTCTAATGGCGCACTTGGGTGGTGGGGAGCGTGCGCTGCTGCGTCAAAATGCCGCTTGATATCAGCTGGGATGCAACTCGAAGTGTCTCGCTGCAGGCTAGATGCCTAGCCCTCAACGTGCATGTGGCACCACCTCCCCCCTCACCCTCACATCGCGGCGTGGTCCACTATTTTTTAAGAATTGGCCATAGATGCCAAAGACCGACGAACCGCAAGGGGTCGCGGCACTCACACAACTAAGGCACGAAGGTAGAATAGGGGGGTACGTGCGTTCCTTTACCGCGGAGGGTTCCATCGAACGGTCCATTTGGAAACTTCTTAAGGCCTCTCCCGCCAAACCACTTTTCCTTTCCATTTCTCTCTCGCTCTCTCCACACATCGCCCGCCTGTTGCATGAAGGGGCCTGGGTAGATTGGCCTCCTAACCTTCTCTAGCGAACTGGCTGGCCACTGTCGAAAGGAGCCTTCTCCCTCTCCTCCCGCCCACCTTATCCCGCCTGACGGGTATCCTTCCATACCACCGCCTGACGTATCTAATGCGTAGTAATCGAACGACGTGAGTATGAGAAAGAAAAAAGGCCTCTTTCGCAATAATCGAGCTAGTGGACAGGTTGGCTCGACCACTCCGACCGGATGGCGGATTTAACCGACGTGGATTCCCCCGAAGAAAAAGCAGGAGCTTCCGTTTAGAACCATCTTTACGATATGTACCACTGTTTGGAGAAGGACCCCTCTTCCTACGCTACCCATTGCCCTCCAGGTGGGCGGGGTGACGGGAACCCCTGAATCGTGGAGTTGGTGATGTGACCGGTTTCTATGGGGTGGGTCACGGAGAAGGAGAGTGGCGCGGCAGGTGCTGGTAAGCATTTCAACCATACCTATTGGCCTGGCAGTGCCTTAACCAGTACAACTGATACGGCCTTTCTCCTACGCCCCCCCCCCGGGGAGGGAGTGTCCGAAATTGGTCATGCAGTTCGTCAGTCCACCAAACCTCGTAATCGGGCCTCACTCTGACTGGCCGGACCGTGAGTACAGCGGACCTCCCTTCAGGACCTGTCATTGCAAGCCTACATGTCGTAGTGATCGGTCTCGTGCCGCATCGAGAATCAATTGTCAATACCGTATGCCTTTGCGGCGACGCGCTGGGTGGGAGTCATCGACTGGCCGATTTTTGGATGCCGGTAATGGAGTGGTTGTGGCGTAGCCGGGGATACTCTAGCCTTACGTGGGTGAGTACTATAGGCAGCCAATGTATTGCGAGTCATAAACGGCAACACCATGGGCCCCCGTGGCCCGCAGCCGTACTTGAATCTGCCCGTCCCACTTCAATCGACCCTGTCGGGATAACGACCAACGCGTTTAATGAACAGGTATAACGAATAAGGTACCAAAGTCGAGGGTGAGACACAGAAATCCTATGTAACACGCGAGGCAAGGAAAGGCCGCAGGGGGGTGCGGGAGGGGGGGTGGGTGGGTTAATCTCTCGCCTGCGGAAGAGGGAGGGCGTAGCGAAAAGGTGGAAGCGTGGCCTGCGGAGGCAGTGGCGTAGAGATACGGGCCGCTGCCAGAGCCAACGGAAGGGGGGGGGTGCTAGCGTAAAAGAAACGGTAAGAAGGTGGGCGTGGCCGATGGGGTAGGCTGGGGAGCGAGGGGTGGTTGATCGGGGCGCAGTCCGGGAACGTACAAGCCTGTGGTGGGTGGTGGTGGCAACTAAAGGGGAGGGGTAGAAGACAGAGAGGGCTTGCAGTACGGCCGGGGCGAGGCAGGTTCAGGGATATCGAGGGTACCCCTTCCTTACATTGAGGTCTGGCGTGCAGTAGAAGGAGTGTGGTATTAAAAAGTAGATGAATGTTGGTAGGTCGGGAGGTTAGATTATTGTCGGGCAGGGAGGGTTCGGTGCTGGGCCCGCGTTTCTCAAAGCCAGCGAGTATCAGACACCGGCCTGTACACTTACCATCATTTTGACAAACTCCTCGTAGTTGATCTGGCCGTCGCCATCGACATCGGCCTCCTTGATCATTTCGTCCACCTCCTCCTCGCTCAGCTTCTCGCCGAGCGACGTCATGACGTGGCGCAGTTCGGCAGCCGAAATGAAGCCGTTGCCGTCCTTGTCGAACACCTTGAAGGCCTCCCGGATCTCCTCCTCGGAGTCGGTGTCCTTCATCTTGCGCGCCATCATGGTCAGGAACTCGGCAAAGTCGATGGTCCCGTTGCCGTCGGCGTCCACCTCGTTCACCATGTCCTGCAGCTCAGCCTCGGTAGGGTTGTGGTTCAAAGAGCGCATCACGGTGCCCAGCTCCTTGGTGGTGATGGTGCCATCGCCGTCCCGGTCGAACAGAGCGAACGCCTCCTTGAACTCGGCAATCTGCTTCTCGGTCAGGTTATCGGCCATTGCAGTGGAAAGGGGGAGTGTGTAGATGTGGTGGTGGTGGAATGGGGCGGGAGTGGTAGTCGACAAGCGAGGGAGGTAGAGGCAAAGTAGCGGAACCGGGGTGAATGTCAGGAGAGTTGGAAAGGACGAAGACGTGACATGGACTAATCACAGGGCGGTGGGGCAGGGCGGCGACGACGGGGTCGTTGGGTGGGGTGGGGCGAAGGAGAAGTCGGAAGGGGTGGGAGTGCCGGTACACAACCCTGTGGTTGGCCGCGCCTCCCACGGTACGACGGTTTCATAAACGGTGGAAAGGAAAATGGTGTCCTCTGCCCAGTTTGGCTACAATACACCATCGCCCCCAACCGCCCTCACCACCACCATCGCCGCTGCAGCTACTTTCTGCAGCCCGTTATGCATTAGACCTACCCATGATCGACTCTTCCGTGTAGGCCATACGGTCCCCTGTCTACGGGGCCACTCCGACATTACAAACAAGGCGGCCGAAAGAGAGGTGGGCTGCCGACCATCAGCGGGCACTAGTGCTACTGCCGGTTCACAGTCTCCGACACCCGTAGTAAATAGGCCCCAGGCTACTGTCATCGGCCTTCATTGACCAACGGGGACGCTGTCGGACTATTAACCGTTGACCAATCGAAGCAACCAATGGCAAGGGGGTATACAGGCCAATCGGAGACTAATCCTTAGCCATGACGTGAAGCTGGCGCCTGGATGGCGCGCGAGGTTCAGCCAAATAACGACCGCTAAAAGAAACCGTAAATTAAGTAGAACATGGTCCTAGCAATGGGCCAAATGCCACTTACTATTGATGGCACCGGGATCGGCGTAAAGAAGTGTCATGCTAACTGCCAGGGGAAACTGAAGGCACCTCACACCAGAGACTGGCTGCAACACGTCCAAAGTAAAAAAATGCAGTGATCGTTTGTGATCCATCACCCGATTATAGGCCATTCCTGCTCCCTCCGCCATGGTCCTTAAGACCCAGGACGCAGCTGTACTTTCGGATCCGAGCTGCGGCCAGTTGTAGCGTTCTCCCCCCTTACGTGCAGCATCCAACACCCTTCCAGTGTTATCTTTGCAACTACTCAGAGATACACGTATTATTTTATGTGCATCCTGGCTGCATAGTCTTGTGATATTCAGACAACAATCAGTACTTTCGAGACCTGTCTATCCCTCCCCGATTATCTATCTCGTTACCTCCCTCCCCATCTTTCCATAGCCTCTTCTCCGTAGGGGCCATTTATCTACCGTCCCTCTGCAAGGACTTCAACGCACCTTTGTGCCCGCTCCCTACTGAGACCGTCCAAACAACTGGCCACCCCACGACCAAACCCTTCTACAACGATCTTCTACCATTACCTCACTATACACGATTACTACACTTGGCAGGCACCATCTATTTTTTTTTACTACTAGACCCTCTTTTCCTTTTTTTTATCGGGCTGCCAGCTGCCGATTATTGACCCTCATCCTTCATCCTTCGCTTGCTTTTAGTCACCCTTTACGTATCTGCTACCAAGAGGCCTTGTTAAACCCCAGACTTGGCACGTGCCCAAGTCCAGACCACAAGTATATTAAAACGGGCGAGTATCACGGTGGGTCAATTTTCATTTACATTTCCACAATACCGGCCGATTGTTTGCCCTTTAAAAAGGCAGAGAATCTCGGTGGAGGTGCGTTAGGTTGGAACCCCATGTGGTAAGTAGGAATTTGGGATGATTGGTAGCGTGATAAAGAATAGTAGTTTAGCGACGATCTTTAACTAAGGGGATCTTTGGCACGGTCTATATAACGGAACTGGTCGGTATAAAAGGGTAGGTGAACGGCATTAGTCTTGGCAAGGTGTTGAGCTTCGTTGAGTTGGTGCAAGGGTTCGAGTGTGACCCAATAAGTCGTATGGCTTTGAAAGTGGTTTTAGGATGATGTCTGCGAGTGGTTGTTAGTTACTAGATAAGGGTAGAATTAGGGTTGAGGTGGCAAGGACATTGAGGGGCTGCGGCTGGTCACACTGATAGGCGGCCATTTGCCATTAATACCGGTTTGGGGTGTGACTGGTGGGCTGCCGATAATTTGAATTACGGCTACCACACCCGGGGGTTGGGATTTGACAGGTCAATATATGAGGAAACTGTGACTGATTTATGTAATATAGTACTTGTAGAGAACACTGCTATTCGCTTAGCTCCTCTAATTAGCGTACCCCGCCCTATTTCTCTCCGACCCCAGTCGGTCATTTACAGAGACCTTATGTCCAATCTGGATGTACTGTTGGGAAGTTCCACTATCACAAGAAGATTTCCCAAATGGCTTCAAGGCCATGCCAAGCATCGGTAGATTAGCTGTGGCGAGTCAGTAAAGCAGCCACGGTCATTGGCGGCTGGATCGAAATAATAACATCGTCACGACTGGCAACATTGGTATGATTTAACAGCTTGGAACGCAGACGTGGTTACCACAGTAAAAAACAACAACGAGCGAGGTGGTAGCCTTCTTGCTCCCCTCCTTCCTAGCATTTTGGAGAATATCATTTCGAATCCTGAATCGATGTTGACAATTTGCCTTTCGTCATTCTCAGGCACGATTCATGTGACTGCGGAAGTCTCGTTACAGAATAGGGGGCGGGGCGGATATACAAGGCGCCGTCCAAAACATAAGGCAAGATGTGGCGGGCAATGCAGCCCTGGGCCTAGGGATTTAACCAGTTGGCATAACACAATGGTACGGAAGCCTCCGTATTTCCCCTTTATAAACGGTTATACACTAGTCCTGCACGGCGGACTGAAGTTATTTGCTTAGAGGCAGCTAACAGGTCAAGGATGGGGCGAGAAATAGTGTTGGCTAGCCTTTGGATACGGAAAAGGGGAATCATCATGCACACTTACCCGCAGCCAAATCAGCATTGAAAGCTGGGATTAATAGTCCCCCCTCCTGTGCTGACTGAATTCTTCCCCGATATTGTCCAGAAGCGTCGCTCCGCTACCGTTGCGCCCTCTCTCTAACCATGCGCCTGGCCTGGCTGGCAACGCACAACTCTTGCACAGCGCCCACCCCTTACAATCCATGGCCATCCTCACAAATTCGTTGCGGAGGTCCCGGTAGGTTGACGGTTTGTGGGGTCCAGGCCAGTGCTAGCAAGCAGCCCCACTCAAGGGGCAAATGGGTTATAAAAATCATGTTGCGCCGCTAGTAGCCCCAGAAGCCCACGCACCAGCGATACCTTGCAGCTATTTGCCCTACTCAGACCACGTAGGAAGCACACCAACTCTACTCTTCACTTTTAATATATATATTTTTTAAAGAAGCATTCTATCCTCCCTCATGACCGTCGTAGCTAGCCGCCCTCGATACCGACCAAAGTCGCGTGGTATGGTTTTCCGCTCGGCCCTCGCTCCGGCGGACATCCCGGAGCAGGACATAGTCACGTTCCTCTCGGATAGGATTTCGCAATCTCCCTACTGGAACGATCCCCAGCGCCCCGCTCTGATCGATGCCCAAACGGGCGAGGTAGTGACAATTGGTGACCTTGTGTCCAACACTCAAGCTATCGCCTCCGGCTGGCAAAACACCGTACGGCTTCCCCACCACAGTGTGGTGGCCGTCATTTCTCCTAACGATGTAGGTCAGCATAGCCTAGGTGCCACTGTTGCTCATATCCTGTATATATTGCCACAGTTGGGGAATACTATCGTCTACCATTATGCCGTGTTCTGCGACGCACTGCCCGTTACCTGTTGCATACTGACTTGCATTCTACCACACCTACCCCATGCCCAGATCCACTACTCAGTGGCACTATTCAGCATCCTGATGGTTGGAAGTATGGTCACTCCGGCCAATTCTACCTACACCGTCGACGAGTTGGCCCACCAACTTCGCGACTCTGGGGCGACCTACATCATCGTTGACCGAGAGTTGATCCAGCTGGCACGTGCGGCTGCCCAAATCGTGGGGATTGCACCCAATCGCATTTACATCTTGCAGCCGAAGCACGAAGTGAGCGGTCTGGTTAGTATCTACGATCTACGCAGCGACAGACCTTTCACTCGTATTCAGCTATCTCCCAAAGAAGCCCGTCAAACCACTGCCTTCTTATGCTACTCCTCTGGAACAACAGGTAAGTTGGCCATGGGTCTCTGATATAGTTCAAGGTCTCCCTATACCCACAAAGCTGTCCGAATTAGGTAGAGTGCATCACAGGGTAGGTCTAATCCTACCGTTAAAACCTTTCTATATTTCTAATCCCGCCCTCTCATACTCTAATCACTCACAAAGGCCTTCCGAAAGGAGTAGAGACCTCACATTATAACATCGTGGCGAACGTCGTTCAGGTCCGGTCATTCCATCAACAGACTCGGCTTGCCAGAGCAGGAAAAGTGTGGCTGTGCGTAGTCCCACTCTATCATTTTTATGGCCTCAAATTCTTTCTCCACGATCCCCTGGTCGAGGTAAGTAGCCCAATAGCGTATTGGTACGAGTTCCAGGGAATTCATTATGTAGCAATTTATATCCTAGCATAGATCATCAATTGGTATTGGTGTCGCTCTGATGATCTGGCTCACCTTAGAATGTCAAGATACGTGCGTGTCTCTTCAATTGTTGACGTAGGACGATGTAAAGATACCTAAAACCACCCTCAATGCACCTAACTATACCGCTCCTAACCGCAGGGTCGCACCGTCGTGGTGATGCGCAAATTTAATATGACGTCTTTCCTTACAGCGATTCAAACCTACCGTATCGATCAAGTCTGTCTGGTACCTCCTATTCTTCTTAATATGATCACCAATCCCGTCGTCCAAAATTTCGACCTGTCGTCCCTCAAAGAAATCACCTCCGGGGCGGCAATCTTGCCTCTACCTATCCATCAGACCGCTCAGAGTCATTTCGCACTAAAGGTGTATCAAGCTTACGGTATGAGCGAACTATCACCCATTTCGCACTCGTCGCCCGAGCCCAACCTTTACCCGGACAGCGTCGGAATCCTTCTTCCCAACGTGGAGGCCAAGATTCTAGATGACGAAGGTCGCTCGCTCGGGTATAACCAAACGGGGGAACTGTGCATCCGCGGACCCAATGTCATGAAGGGGTATCTCAACAACCCCCAGGCCACGGCCGAGACCATTGACAGCGAGGGGTTTCTACACACAGGCGACGTGGGCCATGTCAACAGGGCCGGCTATTTCTTCATTACGGACCGCAAGAAGGAACTCATCAAGTACAAGGGGTTCCAGGTTGCGCCGGCCGAGTTGGAAGCTCTGTTACTCACCCACCCCAAGGTCCTGGATGCCGTCGTGGTCGGTGTCGAGGACCAGACACAGGCGACCGAAGTGCCTAAGGCATTCGTCGTCCCGCGCGTCCTGGGCCTCACCAGGGAGACCTCGGCCGCACTGAGTGGCGAGTTGACCAAGTTTGTGCAGGACCGGGTGGCCAACCACAAAAAACTGCGCGGTGGCGTGGAATTTCTCTTGGAGATCCCTAAGTCGGCCTCCGGCAAGGTTTTACGCCGTGTTGTCCGCAATCAGGCCCGGGCCACGGTCTCGCTTAGGATTTGAAATCCTGCCATGCCGAGTGGTCATTATAATTTATTTATTTTGCAAGTGCCCATTACCCTTAACTATATCTGCTAGTCAATCTTGGCTTGGCGGGTGGTGAGTGCGGGCCAGCCTTGTCCGTTTATCCTTAAAATGTCAGCACAGAAAAAGGCGTCTCCCCCAAGTTCTCTGACACCCATTCGTTTGTTAAATGGCTTAATTCTTCTGATCATGCCAATGTGTAACGCCCATACACCAGGTCACTAACCACACAGCGCGTGCGTTGGACTGAAAAACTTCCAAACCATGATCCACTAGAGGTTGCAGCAATTACTGAAGACACACACTAACTTCGCCAACTCATGACATAGTGTGCCGGGGTGTGTAGCCCGAGGGGAGGAGAACCTAGTAAAGACCGAGGGAGGGTCTCAAGGCGAGCAGGCCGAGTTTGTATAAAGGCAAGTATTTATTACATAGTTAACGAATCTACAATTATGGGCGATTCGCCATCTATAAATATGGGTGCGTTGGAAGATAAGGCAAAACCGTTTGGTGTAAATTTAGGCGCTCGGTTCCGGCCCTTCTCCATGAAGAGGAGGATTCGAAATCGAGTTGAGTTTGCCTTCCGCATTTGAAGGCCGCCACCTTCCTATTTTGCAAAGGGTGTGGACATTCTGTTGACGGGAGTTTGACGTTTCCATCAGGAAGATAAATTTTGAAGGGAGGCGGTGTCCTTGGAACCGGAGGTTTCCCGGTGGGCGCCTTGGTTACAGAATCCAGGACGACAGGCCGTGGCGGGACCGGGCGCCGGCATGAATAGAAGGGCAGCTAGGTAGCCGCCAAAGCAAGGGTAAAGAAGGAGATGGTCTGAGAAGGATAACAGGCGGCGCCAGTGAGGAAGGCACGTTCAAAGATCAGGAAGATTGAACGCCTACCAAAAGAATATATGAAGTAGGTAAGGGAGGGGGAATAATAGATGTGGATAAAAGCGTGAAGCCCGGATAATGAAAACTGCCAAATAGGTAGGCCATCGTTGATCGGGATCAAGTTATGGCATGGTGTGCAGAGGCGGAAGTACAGCATCAATCAATGCTTCAATGAGATAATCATTGTGAAGGCATTTCAATCGACCACACTCTGCTCAAGGCCTAGCACCCCACAAAGAAAATAATGAAGGCCAGTCGATATTTAAGCCCTCAACCACTTAAACAAACATACCTCGAAAACTAAGGCCCACACACCCAAACGACGCACACTGCGTCTGTCAGTAACGAAAGGGTTATCGAATGGTGCATGTCGCGGCTCAAAGTAGGCGTAACAACGTTTGACTCTTCCCTTGTCAGCCCCGGTTAGCCAGGCACAGAATGGGGTCCCTAATTAGGTATGGACAATCCAGGGACCACAGGGCCAGGGATGGAGATGCCGAATTTACTGCCACACCTGGTTATGCTCCGGCGGGTTGCGCCAACATTCCCAATTAGCTAGAACTGATCAACATGAGCCACCGTGCTCTCACAGATGGTCCCTTGGGTGGGCCATACGTTGGGCAATTGTATAGGGGCTTGGCGAGGGTAGGGGGCGAGCCCCGCGGTATAAAGGACCTCCGCTTCACCACGCGCCGCTAGACGGATGCCTGCTGCAGGCCTCCTACCACACTGCACACACGTCTTGTACAAGGGACCTGACGTAGGGGACTGGCGCAAAGGCACTGTCCACTGCCCAGTGTAGCTACAATGGCAGTTGCTGCGTTGGTCCCGTCATCCTATCGTTACAGCGGTGCGTGTGCCGCCAGGGCATGGGATACTGCCATCACAGCACACCGAGGGGGATCATTGGTATAGGAGAGCGAGCAGCAACACGCCCATACTACCCAACTGTAGGTGCCAATGGGTACTTTTGAAGGGAGGGGGTGGGAATTGACGGCTAATGGGTACTTTTATTGAGCGTTAATCCGAGTAACCTCTCTAGGTCGCAGAGTGATCAGATGCCGTCAGCCAAGGTGACCCTATATCCATTTTAGATCTCAATCTTGTTACTCGAGGTATCGGGAAGACTGCCGCCCTGACGGCGAGTCTTAATACCCACCAACCCCTTGCCGGCCTCGACAGCCCGACGGCCAGTCGAGGCACCCTTGTTTTCGCGCCAGTTATTGGCCATACGGCCGAGGCCGGGTTCAGGGGTGGCAGAGACGGTAGCGACAGCCAGGACGGCAAGGGCGAAGGCGGTGGGGAGAGCGAAACGGAAATGCATGGTGGTGAAGTGGTGGAGTGGTGAGTGGATGGAGAGGAGGCGTTGTCGCAAAGACAGGGAAGGGTGTACTGCGGTACGTAGATGTGTGAGTGAGTGGAGATGAGAGTGGTTGTGTTGGGCCAGGTAAGGGGGTCGATAGCAGCCGTATTTATACTGGGGTGCAGAGCGGCGGGGCGGCTCTTTTGGCGGGAGCACGGCCGGACTGGAACGCTGGCCCTACTCATCAATTACGCCCCGCAGGCACTCCCTTGCTCGATTGGTCTTCCGACTAGCCCTTTGAAATGACAGGCGGATTGGTATGTACAGCGCCGCTCATTATCCGATGGCCCTTGGGTCCTTTGTAACTTCACTCATGTCTCAGTCCCTCCATCCACTGACCCTGGTCGTTTCGCTGATTAGCTGCCTCCCCCCGACCTTAGCACACCCAGCGAAGCCAGACGTAATGCGGGCGCGCAGGTCTGTGTGGGCCGTGTCGAGCAGTCGTGGTGGTCGTGTCCGGCCAGCGACGCCAGCCGAGCGGCGCCGTCCGTTCGATTGCCGACCGAAACGATGAGTCCGAGATTGCTTGCTAGATTAAATATTAGATGGCACCAAGAGCAGGAGTGTATGAAGGGATTGTCTATGGACCACTTGGTGCCGATCGAAAGGATAATATGCAGGGACTGCCGGCGGCTTAGAGCCATGACAGACCAAAAAGGGACTCCACTGTCGATGGTGGAGCGGCTACTGCATGATTGGTCGAACTTAGCTTTCCGCCTCACTTACAGTGGCCCCCCCATGGCCCTACTACGGTAATGCACCACTGCCCCAAGCTACAATCCCCCAGGCCTACGTTTCCGGCACCAGAGCCAGACTTCTGGCAGCCTCTTCCTACGGTCCTGGCCTAGTCCCCCGATGACTGCTGGGGGTTTATAGATATCTAATGCCGGCTGTATAAGAATTAGTTCCTTGCGCTGGCGGTGGTGGTGCCCGCCTGCAACTTAAAGTCCACTGAGCGTCGGCCACGTGACAGGAGGTCCTGCTGTGACGGCTGGCCAGAAAGCTCTCGCCAGGTCATATAAGGTGCCGGTCACTAAGTCAAGTCGCCATCGTTTAGCTGTGGGACCCCGCGGATTGCATGGTGCACCAATACAGTGGCTTCTCACCTCCTTACGCGAGTTGGCGGGTTTATGGCGCATGCTGACATCAGTATCCCTGATAAACTGGTGGGGCTCTACGCCGCACAATGGGTTGATTCCGGCGGGTGTAACCAGCAGACAGCTCCGCAAGTCTAGTTTGTCGCAGGCAAAGCCAGCGATATTTAAGGTTTCCATGGCAACGGCAGCGGTG
>JANBPT010000742.1:0-24340 GCA_027575765.1 Tieghemiomyces parasiticus
ATAAACGGTGGCTGGAGTTCACATGCGCACTAAAGCACACTCGCCCGACAAGGAGTGACCCGGCAGAGTCGAGTGGGCCCACCTAAGCTATCGAACATGGGACTCAGAGCCCCTACTGCAGGTGAGTGCAGGTTTGCTATGATTGGATACGTACCTACCTTCGTCACCTCTTCATCGTTGTGGCTCTCCGCTTTTGCGGAGAGAGAGAAAGAGATGCATCAAGGAAATAAGCCAACCGCACACTTTAGCACGCTGAGAAAGGTCTCTAGGGACTAAGGCTGCTGACGATCTCAGCCTCTTCCCACCACCCATCAACGTATCGTACATTATGTGGGAGAAGAGATCGCGAGCGTTACGCCACCTAGTCATGTAAGGGTTGGCTAGTGGTTAGGGAAACCCAGACTCTGCCCACGTCTAACGACTAAAGGTGCCCGAAACGGCCAATGGGCAACGGGATATCTAGGGTATACAGTTGGCCCACCACTTCACAAGTATTGATCCTCAGAATGTCATCTTCTTTCCCTCGTCCCGCCTCTCCCCCTCCATCTCACTCTGTATCTGTCCAGTACTGAAGCTACATTGTGAACATCTTGGGTGTGAACCTTCTCAATGCTGAAGCTCTGGAAGCACTGTGTCTTCAACCTCTTACTGGTGACGCTTTGGCGAATCTAGAGATAAGAGGGGACTGTATAAGGTGGTGAACGCAGCTCCTTGGGTAACCCGCAGTGGTCGCTCCGATGAAAGCTGATGGTAAGGATGAGCCTCTATACAGTGTGTATGGTGTGATAGCCGAGTCCCAAAAAAAAGGTTGCTCAATGGCCTCGATTGACAACTCGTGTAGACATGGATACGTTGTGGAGAGAAAACTTGGGTGGGTAAGTATGGAACTGATCCTCAATCCCAGAATTGGTGGCGTAGTGGAGGGTGGTGGTGGTGGTAAGTGGTGTTCAGGATAGCCAGCGCAAAAACCCCCTTCCCTCTGTTCACAATGAGGGTTACGGGTCTGATGGGGTTGCTGAAATGCTTCAGGCCAGGTGGGCCTGCGGCCGATGAGGTACTCATCGTTAAGTGGCTGCTGGCGGCGGTTTCGACCGAGCGATCCCAAGCGAGGCTAATCTACACAGGCACATACCGGTTACTTCAAGATTTACCCAGACAGCTAGTTTCCCCGGAAGGCCTACATTTCGATACCCTATAGCCCCCCCTCCACTCTCACCTTCCCGCCCTTTCGCCTGGTCTTTAACTAAGGCAAACTTTCCGTTTCATCTTGCATCGATCAGGCGCAGTAGGCTGGTAGAGGGTGAACGAGCTACTTCGCCTTCCCCACTCTTCCCAACAACAGCGCACACCTACTTGGACCCTCTACATGTACCCCGCTACCGGAGTGCATATGGTCGGGGTGAATGGGGGGAGTGTGAATGGACCGACAGCCAAGGCATTATTCAAAAATAGACCGCTATAATAGACACTTGAAAAATGTACAGAATGAGAAGACGGAAGTCTTGCCACCCACCCACTCTCAACACTGGCCCGTGAACATCGGCGGTGCGCTAATCTAAACAGATGGCGATAATGTGGGTGTGTTTATGCTTCGGAGTGAGTATGTAGAATGACTGGAAAGGTCACTAGGGAACCTTGACAAAAGGGGGGGAAGTGGGCAGCAGACGTACGGTCTGCGGCTCGGATGTAAATATTATGAGGTGAGCAGATCCACCGGGCGTTATCAGAAACCTTACTCGGCATTTCCGGGATGAAGTGGGAGGGGTGGAAATGCCGCCCAGCATTGAGGTGGAAGACTATTAAGGCTACGTAACGTTGGCGGTTGATTTATACCTATTGTTCCCAACGGCCGTGGAAGATTAACAAGGCGGACCCAGGTCGCTTCTTTCGTTACCCGAATACTGGATACGCTTGAGAGTCAGGATAAGGGTGCCGAACCCTCCCCCCAGAGTCTCCGCCCTTTAAGGTAGTGCTGGCCCCCACCTTCTTTATTTGGATGATCCGCTTTGACTATGACCGCAAACCGACATTTACTCCGAAGATTGTGTTGGGGCTCTTGGCGGTGAGTGACGTTTAGAGACTCAAATAAATAACAGCATATTCCGGCTATGTCGGTCGGGAGAGGATGAAGGAAGGGGTGGGGCTGGACCTCGGCCGTAAGTACCCCCCCTTCAAGGCCCCATTGTTCTTCACTCGGGAGCGATGGTTAGCGGGACCGAGATAGGATAAACCATACGCCTCCATCATTACACCGATGACCAAACACCCACCGTCCCCACCAAGCCTGTCCCAGTAGTGCCAGGATTTAACTAGAGCAAAGAAGGCATCTCAGATGGCTGCATCGGTGACGACGATAGTCTCCCCCTTCATTAACCCCAAGCTATCGATATATGTAGCCGAGTTCCTTACGGGGCTACCGAGGACCAATGGCTGGTAAGGTAAGGTCGTAGAAGCTCGAATGACCAGTCTTACATTAAGTAGAGCTGAAGCATAACAGCCAGTCTCCTGAGCCGTGTTCACAGGTAATCACCTCGAAGCTAACACTTCCTCCTACGTATACATTTCCTCGATCCCACTAATTCGCTGGTCTTTTCTGCTACACTCGTAAACATTAACACTACCTGGATTAACCTTAACGATCAAACCACTCGGAGTAGTGTGGACTAGGGCCCCCGGTAATCGGCAAGGGTCTGTTCCGGTAAGGTCATACATACGATACGTAAGAAGGCAGAAGCAGAGTTCCGAAATAGGTGCTCATTTTCGGATACGATAGAGGGGCGTCGGTCCCAGTAATCTCCTCGGTTCAAAGGGAGAACGTCTGAGGTCCCACGCCGACTGGGGTTCACCCTTCTCGGAACTCGGTGGACATGGTCAACTGAATTGAGGCGTCAATTATGAACAACGTCGCCGTAATCAAGAGGGGAGAGAGAGAGAGAGAGCGAACGAACGAGACGGGTGGGTAAGGAATAGGGCAGTACCGGTGAACCCGGTGTATCCATAAATAACTCGATCAGGGGCGGGTTACGGATTATAGGTGGGACCAAGCCAATTCATACTGGCGGCAGCAAAATCGAGTCCCTCCGTTCCACGACGAGGAGACGGTGAAGGGGGGAATAGGGAGGGGCAAATGGTCAACGTGGGTCAGGGGCGCTAGGCCCACCGTACGAAGAATGAAGCGATGAGGTCCTTGGCTCCGATGGAGCAGTGGTAGTGGTAGTTTACTAATAACTAGCGGTGACGGACCGAGGCCAACGGCGTCCTGGCATTCCGCAAGGCATGTCAGCCCTTTACAACCCCTGTGATTAGGTCGGGGTCATCTGATTCTTGTCTCACCATCCTCCTCCTCCCCCAGCCACCTTCGCCACTCCTTATGCCCAAGTAATATTAATCCGGTCGCTATGAGCTTCTATTATTATTATTTTTTTGGGGGAGGACTCAGAAGGGGACTACTTAGACCCTAAATTGGCGCTCGAGTCAGGGCGCTATGCCATGCAAAACTAAAGAAGAGGGTAGACGCTGTAGTAATAGAAACGGGGGGAGGAGAGAGGGGCAGGGGAAAGGAGAGTGGGGATGGGCCCTTGGTGATGCACAAAAACCACTTGTCCAAGTATCGTTTACGTGAGCTAGTACCCAGTACTCCAACCATACCTCTTCCCATGCTTATCCCCATCATGAGCCAATAGGTGTCGGCCGTATTTGTTTTGATTTTGAGAGAAGTAAGTCCAAACGTGGACAGGTTGGAAAGGAAACGGAGAGGATGAAGGCGGAGACGAAGGGCGTAGTGTAGTCAACGAAGATACGCAAGGTAGTATTAGGGAATGTGAGGAGTCGTAGAATGACCAAGGGAAGCGATGGACAAAATGAAGGTCCGTCCGCGAAGGCCCCCGATTGGGCAGTCGTGGATGTTACATGGGCCTTAAGCGGGCCCATGATTTCCATCCGCTCCGGCTCCAGTCTACCCCCTCTCCCCTACCCGCATCTAAAAGGTACAGATTAGTTGCGGGCTAGGCCTCATGGCATGTGGCACCATCGAACCGCAATGTTGAGTCATGAACTCTGTCTGGGTATATACCCCCACGCACGCACATGTCGGTGATACGGCTGCCCCTACATAGTTTACTCCTAAATTGGGTTGGAAGTCAGGCAGTTAGGATTGATATTGCCGCCGCGAAAGGATGACTTTGCTTGGATAGGGGGAGGGAGACGGGTCGGTATTTGGCGGTACAAATGTAAGTATTCCTTCCCGCATCGCTCGACCGCTGTGATTGCCACTTCCCACCCTTGCCCGCACACCACCTGTAAAGCCAGGGTCGACGAATGATATAGATGGTCCCCAGCCGGCGTGTTAAGTAAAGGAGCTGGACTCAATGGTACCGGCTAATTCAGCCCGTCAAAAGGTGAGAGGAGGAAGGGGAGTACGTGATCAATTAGGTGGTATAAAGGGCGGGGATCGGGTAGACAACGTCGTTATTCGCAATAATTAGCCGGGCGGCGGTACCGGCTCCGCGCCGGCAAGGCGCTTACGAGCGAGACCTTGTGCGTAGGTGTTTACGAATGACCGCGCTACGGTCCTAAATAGGAAATGGGGGCGATGAGTCTCATGGCAGGCAGGTC
Source organism: Tieghemiomyces parasiticus (assembly GCA_027575765.1). Lineage (NCBI taxonomy): Eukaryota > Fungi > Kickxellomycota > Dimargaritomycetes > Dimargaritales > Dimargaritaceae > Tieghemiomyces > Tieghemiomyces parasiticus. The sequence continues at coordinate 4,615 of JANBPT010000742.1, forward strand.
GGAGGGTGAATCGTTAGACTGGTGGGGATAAGGCAGTTGTTTATGATTATCGCAACTTCAGACTTGCCCCACTGCCTTTTCATTCAGGTAGCCCGTGCCTCGCCTTCACGCGGGCGTCTGGTGGGAATGGTAGTAGTACGCCGAAAGTGAGCGTAAAAATCATGAACAGGAGACGGTGTAAGAATGGGCGCCTTGCTGGGGCCGACTTACATTGTCCCTACAATGTAGCCTGACTCAACATCAATACACTGGTCAGTTTTTAATATATATATGTATATATATTTAGAACTAGGATGACGCCATATACTGGCGTTTACCTTTGTGATGCGTTGCCCTCACTTAATTGTGTATTCTTTTAGGGAAGCAATTATACATATAGGCAATCAACACAACCTATTTTTGACCCAGTTAGTCCGCTGTGACAGCCATACCGGCAGGTCCAGTGTACGCTGAGTGCAATATGGCGCTCTAGACCGTTTCTTTTATTTAGACGGATACTGTGTGCGTGTGTTTATGGGAGGGAGGGTCCTGCTAATCGACCACCCTCCACTGAACCGCCTCACTTAGAGAATCGAAGATGCTAATACGATCGTATCGTCACTCTTGGTCGAGCGCATCCGTGTCTGCCAGTGGCAAAAACAGTGAGGTCAGGTATTCCGATGACGCTTGCAGTTATGGGACGGTCATTTATCCCATCCCGTTAGGTTCAGGCCCGAGGTGAAAGGAATTCAGCGGTTAACTCGACTCAAGTCTGCCAGCGTGCCTAGTCAGACGGATACTAGCGTTTAAAATCACCCGCATTGCCAGCTGCAGCGTCACCTCCTAGGGCACTATTATGCAATCCGCCACATTCATCTAGTTAAATTGGGCCCTGAACTGCCACTGGGTTTGCAGTGCCACGTCAAAGTGGTGGGAGGGGCGGCGGCCACGTCCTCGTAACGGAGGGCTAAGCGGGCGGGAAGGGGGGGTAGCACAGTTGACCTGCAGGATGACCTTTTATGCCACGGTCAATGTAAAAGCACAGGTATGCATGGAAATGTGTGTGACCCGCCCACGTCGAGGACGCAGTAGGATGGACCTAACCGTCAGGGCGGCTGGGGCTGGCATGATACACTGCCTTTATCATGGATGGTAGTTTGAGGGTTGGCTACCCTATCGCAATTTTGTGGGGAGATCGCTGATTGTTTACTAGACATGACCCAACCATGCAAATTTGGGGATGAGGGGGTCAGAACTAACCCTACATTCGAGGGTTGTGTTACACGGCTTTGCCCCAGTTCGACATTGACTCCTTCCGTTTAGTAGCTCTTAGGACGGGTTCAGAGACCGTGGCGCCTAATGTAGGGCATCGAAGAAGAGGGATAGATGTAGATAAACAGAGCACCAGCCGTAGGGGCGTAGTAAATCGCTTTCCCGTTTTGGGGCAAACGTCAACACACCACTCAACATCAGCGCCGCTAGCGTTTCCACCCATTGCTTCGGGTTTCATCCTTTTTTATTTCAAACTCCGCCATCTCGGCGGTGGTTGGGGTAAACGTGAAGGTCTATTCTATAATTGTACGGCTTGATCCTCAGCTGAAAAAATTACCCTTGCCCTAACAATGATCGACATGATCGATGGCACAGGTTGGGGGGGTGGGGGCCAAGTGTATGTGGCCCGGAGCGGTGCGGAAAGGGTGGCGATGGGCACGAATGCAGCATGGTACCACCCGATGACGACGGCTCGATTTTAAGTCGTTCGGAATACCCTATGGGATCCTAATATTAGAATAGCGGAGAGGGCTGCCTTTATTAGCGTGCACGGAAGGTGGCGTATAAGCAGACCACTCTAAAGTTATTTAATAGGTGGAGACGGACCCATCCGTAACAGAGTGGCCGGCCAGATGCCACCCCAAACCCAGGTCACTGGTTGGCACGGGGTAACGAAGGTCGGGGTGAGAACATCGGTAGGGGACGGGTAACGATTCACCAGTGCCCACTGACAGCTGTACCTTAACACCGACAATGTGCAGGTAAGTAAAGTTTTGGGGTCTGACATGCTACAGACAAATGCCAAGTAGGGGCGGTGTAGCACGGCCGAAGCTTAGAATCTCACAGCCATCATCGTGCTGTCGTATTCAGCGGGGTGCACCATTGTTCCGCGCCTATCTGGCCCGCTACCCGTGGCTCTAGTCATTAAAAAACTAAACTAAACAGAGCCGTACGTCGCTGGGTAGCTCTTGTAGCCCCGATAACTCCTTCCTCCCCTCCCCCGCCCTGCTGCCAGTGTAAAGTCAGGTGTCAAAGCGTCGCCCACATTTGGTCGCCATAAGCCTTCTCCTTGCTCGCTTCTCCACATTTCAGGCTTCTTTTTCTCCTTTCTATTGTTAAGCTGAAGGGAGGGGGGCGCCGATTTCCAAACCCCGCCTTCGCTTTTTCCTCAATCCCGGTACACGCTATCCCTCGCCCTGTCAGTGGCTACTGGTGGATGCAGCCACCGGTATTTTCGCTCTTTGGTCACCGAATAGGTAGGCCCCCTCCTCTCTCTTCACCCAGATAAACGACGATGGGATTGGGGAGGATAGGTAGTTAAGAGGTGGTGGTGAGTGCGTTAGACAGGTCTAGCCGCATAAAGATTTCGGTTACGAAAAGCGGCAGAGTGGTACGTTAGACAGACCCTCTTCCCGGCTATCAGTCTCCACTCTCATAGAGGGCGACTGGCTCCCCATAATGCAACCTCAGTATAGGTCAAGGTTAGGAGAAATAGTAGGTGAGGGGTACATACCAAAAAACTCTATTGTCCGACAAACGGGACTACACGGGTTGGCTCCGGCTGTAGCTGCCAGTAAGGTACAAAAGGAAGGGACGTCGGGTACGACGGTGCCCTTGGCTGCCAGTGGTCTCCTCCTGCCTGAGAGGCTGGCGGTAGGAGCCGGGTGGGGGGGGGTTGGCAGGCGATGCCGAGAGGTCTACGAAGGGGGCTGAGTCGTGTACCTCCCCCAGTCTACCCTTTATTGGCGCCCTTTCAAACCACTTCAATCTCCGACAGGAAAGAGTGAAGATGGGGAGCTGGCCGTAGGCAATTAGGGAGGGGGGCCGGGGAGAGGGGAGTGAGTATCCGACCCCGGATACGCTTTGGGCTCACCGCCACCTTATCCTTGATACCGGGACCTAGAGTAGCCCCATATTGCATGTTTCGTGGTACCGGCTGCCCGGCGATCATTGCATCGCACCTTCTACATCTCCTCCCTTCCTACCTCTGTTCTCGCTTCGTTAGCCCGACCTGCCGGACGCAGTTTAATAGGTATCCCCGGTTTGTGCTACGTAAGTCTGCGGGGCTGTCTCCCCCTCCTATGGTGCCGTTCTACTATCTGCCAGTGTGTTTGCTATTCGGATGTTGAGGGAAGGCAGACGTACCGGGTTTAGGTCCTTTGGAATACGAGGCACAGGTTGGCCAACTGCTACTCTGTATTTGGCCTTATGCTTAACGTTCCGGCATCCCCTGCACGGTAGTACGGGTAACGGGAGGCGCACCATCCCAGAGGTCAGACCCTGGTAATATCGTTGCGGTTAGACTGAATTGAAGGGGAAACTTAGTGGCGGAGGGAAAGAATTGTTAGGTGGCCTGTGGTCATCTGCTTTTACTCCCGCCCCCTCCCTCTCCGAGCGGTCATGCGTACACGTTCCCGCCTCGCCCAACTGGCACCGGCTGCCTCAAGTTTCAGGGGATCGCATCAGTATTAAAGCGCCGTGAGAAGGTTGGGCAGGCGGAATGGGGTAATTATTGGAGCTTGCCTAGTCTTCCACTTGCATAATATGAAGCCGTGGGCTATTATCGTTGAGGTGGCTGGGAATCGTTCTCAGCTCTGTGAAGGTGTCAGAGGCTGGTCCCTCAACTATGAATCTAAACTAATTTAATTACTGCATTGGTGACCCATCCGCCCCCTCCCCCGTATCCCTCAGACGTCTTCAAGTGTCGATGGCAAGAGCCAGCCGGTAAGTTGCCTTGCACAGGGAAACCCCCTCCCCTTTTAGCCTCGGTACCGCCACAGTAAGTAGTAGGAGAGGAACCAAGACCTCTAAAATCATCTTCCATGCCCATGCCACTTTTCCCAGTGTTTTGAGTCGAAACTCTAAGCATCTCTGGCACTCCCACTCTCTTGGATAAAACCCGCAGCCCCCTCGGCATGGAGTTTCATCGCAGTTTTAAACCTTCCCCCCTTATGCGCTGCACACACGATGGCAATCTTTTGGGTTCCGGTCGATGCGACAGAGCGAAGCGACCTACTTGATCTAGCCCATCTGGTAACCTGTGGGGGAGGGGGGCGGAAAACGCCGTGCCTGCAGCGTGTATATTCCACTTAATTAAGGGCTAGTCCGAAGGGCGGGGTGTGGGTTGCTGAATGTTGGATAATAGAGTGAATGGGTGGTTAATCCAACCTACCCTCATCTCGCTGTCTACCATTCCCTCCACTAATAGGTTAATGAAGGGCGTGGATCGTTCTAACACCGGTTTTCTTGTACATAAGAACATGTATGAATGAGAAACCTGCTTCATTGACTAGCGTCGGGTTACAGACGCTTGGCAGTGTCTCCTTGCAACATGCACCATGATCCCCCGTGCCATGACTGAAACTAGCGCCGTTCCATCCCGGCAGGTATACGGTCCCTCACTCGGAATAAACCTTGGTGGCTTGCACTAGGAAAAAAAATGGACTTCAGCTTCTGCAACATACGGGGCGGTTGTGCGCACCTACTTTGCGTGGTTCTTAACACTAGCGTTATAGATCATGACCAAGGGAGGTTCGCCTGGGCGGTCGGTGGTGCAGGGCTAGGAAATGGCCAGGCGTTACATCAATGAGGTAGAAATAGTGGCTTATAACCTCTCTCCTTACTAAAACGCAAAGTGAGAAGGCGCGAGTATAGTTATCCGTGCTAGCCTAAAGCTAAATATATGGCGCTGGTTTGGACAGTCTATGTCCCGATCGGGGTTGTTGGCCTTCCTTCACAACTTCAAACTTCCCAAGGCAATGAGGGTCAGTGAGAGATATCTGAGGCCAGGGACTGTGGCACCTCTAGAGGTGATCTCAGAAAAGGGTAGGTCCGGTATATGGCTGCGACCAGGGACGAAAGCTCCGCCTGGCTGATTTATCCTTGCACTATTGACCTCACACATCATGGTTGAGGTCATTTTCGGTGTGGCGGCCTTAGGTACTACATTCAATGCAACAAGCTGGGGGTAGGCTTACTATGGAGAATAGCCGGCCCCTAAAATATGTGAAGCGGGTTGGAGACGTAGACTGAGCGCCATGGAATGGGTTAATCCAACCCCGAACCCGCGGACCTCGTCTTGCCGCGTGCGGTTCTCCAACACGACCAGCTTACCACAAGTACTCCCAAAGTGCCGTCACCTATTACTCAGCCCGGTCGACAATACCTCTATTTTTTGACATATCAAGTGCGTTCTTGAGTAGTCACTAACTTCTTACTTAAACCGCTCTTATAGCTGTAACTTTTCACTTCCCTCCTCCGTCGTCATTGAGTAGATGGCGGCGGCTGGCGCCACTACCACCAGTTACCTGGTACCGCAGCTCGAGTCGGAGAAAAGGGGGCCAAATGACTCATGGGGTTTCCTACCTTTACTTCCCTCTCCTGCCTAGCCAGTCTGTACCTCACTGTTCACATTGTGGACTCCTGTATACCCGGGCTGATCTCCCTTGCCTTCCTCTTGACCTCGCAGCGATTTCAAACTCCGCAAGGCTAATCCTACTCTGGTAGCCGTGGGACCTACCTAATCTAAAAAAGGAGAATTACTCGCAGCATAGGGGTTGGCCAGAAAGAGGGAGGCGGAGTAAAAAAAATAAAGGTGAGGGGGGGATGAGAGTGACTACCATGTCGGTTAGTGGTGAATGTGTCGTTGGACACCATTACTGATGGTCAGAAACCTGGGTAGGGAAGGTGGTCAACCCTAATTTGCACCCTTGAAAATGACCCCGTCCAAGGTTTCTACCGGCCAATGAGGTGCTCAGGGAAGTGACTTGCCGTCTGTTTATCAGAGAGCACGCCAGACCGTGGTCAATCTGTGAACAGACCGACAGGTACAGGCACAGGTAGAGGATAGAGGGGGGGGGGTGGGTAGCAGGATGGCTATGGGAATGGTTGGCCATTCTAGCCCAGACTAGGGGGCGAGGGTAAGCAGTCTCTCAGTATAATTACCACTGAAAACCTGTGCCCCGTTTACTAGGATTCCGTTCATGTCAAAACGACGGTGGATGACATGGTGTATTAGAGTGTAGTGCCTGTCGACATAAAAGAGGATGAGTCATTGGCCCTACAGGAGATAGGAATGGACAGGCAACGATGGCAGTTCCAGGTGGGGAATGGGCTCGTGAGTAGTAAGGTAGGGTAGAGGGTTTCGGAGGGGGGAAGATATGGATTGATCTGTAGATCAAATAGTACGATACCATGTTGTACGGGTGAAAAGTCTTGTGTCAATGCCCGCCGGTGAGGTAAAAAAAATAGGCCGATTCATTCTGTGACGTTAAAACGCCCAAAGCCACGCGCCAGGCAATGGAGTAAGTTTAGCGTGGTGTGGCGTTGCCTGCTGACTCTTGAAGTACCGGATACCACTCATCCAGAAGTCGCATCCACTCCGCCATTTCGGTACGGGATGCGGCTTGGAGGAGGTAGGCGTTGTTACGGGCGTAGAGGGCGAATATATTAGGCCGCTGTAACAAATTCTCAAGGGCCTCATTATAGTCCACCCGGGCGGCTGCCAGGTTCACGACGGTGACGAGGTGGGTCTCGGCTTCCGAGGCGTACACGTATAGATACGAGGGCCGGTGCAGGACGAACCAGCGTTTGGTCCATGTGTCCTCGGCGTTGATAGGCATGTAAAGGTGTCCGCGTTTCGTGGGCTGCGCCCGTTTGTGGACAGTGTGTACTCGGCCTTCCATGCGCGGTTTAAGTGTTGCCGATTCAGCTGCGGCATCATTTCCATCCCGTTTAGGTTTCGAACGTCGGTTGGTTGGGTGGCCCGCGTTGGCACCCGGGGTGGGCGGGGCATCCAGGATGGCCGGTGGGGCTTGCCGGAGCTGGCGTACATGTTGCCAACTCGCCAGCACGCGTTCGGCCAAGGAACGTTCACGGTCGGACAATTCCAGCGGGGTCGTGGCAACAGTTTCATCTCTGTGGCTGTCGGTAAGGTTCGTAGCGGGGCTAGTGCCGACATCCGCAGGCGGGTGGTGAGAGCTCGATGCCTGAGCGAAGCCCACAGAGTGGGGGTCACGCCCGAGTACGGACCGGATACGTAGGTCGGTGCGGGTGCGTTCAACCAGGCGGTGCCAGATGGCGCGGTGGCGAGCGGCCTGAAAAGTGGCCAATAGGGACACCCCACGGGGCTGGGCGCCGGCGGTAAGGGCTTCTTGCCCGCGCACGTACTGCGAGGCGGTGTTCATCCTCCACAACTCGTCCACATCTAAGGTGACGATTGGGGTTAGGGTGAGCTCAAAGATACATGCCACTCGAGATAGGAACTGCTGCAGTGGGTCCCCACCATCCTGGTCAGCGTCCTCGTCCTTGAAGGCGAAGGGTGGCGGGGGCGAGGTGGACCGATGGCCGCTGACGCCCACCGGTCGGGTCGGGGAGCCGGTGCTCAACGACTTGGCCATGCTGGGTTGGCGGTTTAGCGGGGAGCGGTCGGCACCAGTGGACCCTGCACCGTGGGGAAAGGTGGGAGCGGCGGTTGGCGGGCCGTTCGGGGTGCTAAATGGCGAGGTAAAGAAGCTGGCGAGGCGCTTGGCTCCGCCTGTGGGTGGGGTGGCTGCCAGATTACTGGCGTTGGACCCGCCGGCGCTAGGGGCCAGGACGCTGACGAAGGACGGCCGGCCTAATCGGAGGTGATCGCGGCCAGCGACCTGTACGGCCACATCCATTTGGAAAGTCAACGGGGCAGTGCACTGGGGCAGGTCCAGGGTCCATCCGACGGTAACCAGGACGGTGTGCTTCTTGGGGGTGATGCGGTTGAGGTACTGACACTCGTGGATTGAGCTATCCCAGGAGGCCTGGGTCTGCAGGTAACTGTTACCATCGGGGCGATACTCTACGCGACGGGTGGCCGGGAGCACGCTGAGCGGCAGCATGGCCACGGCCTTGGTTCCATCCGCACTGGTGTCCAGCGTGAATCGGCCCTTAGCGTCCAGTAGCCGCACCTTGCCGGCCGCCATCTCAGAGATCTTACCCCACTCGAGCTGACGGCCCGAGGAGTGGCCCAGCGTCAGGATGATACGTCGCTGGATACCTTGGTGGATCACAAAAGCGCCCGGGTCAGTTGGCCCCGTAGGGTCCAGGAAGGGCACGGGCGAGTAGGTGCCATCCGGCCCGAGCTCACAAATCTGCGCCCAGGCCACCACTTCGTGTTGTTCTGACACCACCATCTCGCAGGTGTGGCCGCGTGGCGGCGGGGCCGGAGCCGAGTGGGGTGGGCTCGCGGCGTCCGAGGCGGCGGGCGACAAAGTCAGGGGGGTCCGGAGGTTGGTACGGGAAGATCGGCTGCTGGACGTCAGGGTACACCTGGATGGGGGTGGCGGGCCCATCAGTGGGTGGGTTTCGCCCCCCTCGTCCGCATTGGTGCCGGATACGGCCTTGGCCCGGGCCTCCTCAGCAGCATCCCAGGTCGTCCATTTGTCCAGTACATGGGACTGGACGCGGCCGTAAACCTCGATGTGGACGGTTGCGGCCCGCAGCCGCTCCGCAGCGGTCCGTGGGAGCACAGGGAAGGCGAACGTGCGGGTGAGCTGCATGGGGGCCGGCCGATCGCCAAAGCCACTAGCGGGTGGGGCGGCGAACACAGCGGCCGATGAGGCCACGTCCGGGGTGGGGTCGACCGGGGTGGGTAGTGTAGTGCCTACGGTGGATTCATCGGCATTGGGAGGTGCGCACTGTCGAGCAGTAGCTGCCAATTGTAGTAACGGCAGGAGGTCGATCCGGCGGAACTGGCAGTGGAGGTCAGTGCAATTAGCCTCGGAGATGCCGGTCACCTCAGTTACGGTCAATTCGACCCGTACCCACTGCCCGGCCACCTGATCAATGGGGCACAGGGTGCGACCCAGAGGGAGGTCGCTGTCGGGATCCATTACAGCGGCATCCGCGATATCCATCTCAGCTTCGCCCCGCGTGATGTGTGTGGTCGCTGCCGTCAGCTGAGGCGCCCCATTCTGCACCTCAGCCGGCAATTCCGGGAAAGGCGCCGTGTCGACGCTGGTCCAGGTCCCGCGACGGCCGGGCCAGTGAGCAACACGGGTCCCCTCGTCCTGCGCGCGTTCGGGCCGGCACTTTAGAACCCCACGGACGTAGCCGATTGTGCGGCCCGTGTAAGGGCACAGTACAGCGCAGCGAAATTCGGCGGTCGGAAGGAGGGCGGCCACCGGGGCCAGGGTTACGGTGGCGGCGCCCAAGTAAGAGAAACGTAGGGCGGGGTCGTGGTAGAAGGGGTCGCGGTGTGCCAAGTGTTGGAGATAGGCCGGCCGGTCGGCGTAGGTGGCCAGGTCACGCATGCGCTGCAGTTGGACGGTGAACTGGTCCCAGCCCCACAGGTAGACAGCACCATGGGCACGGTCGGTTACACGCACCGCAATGACTGGGCGGTCGGTTCCAGGTAGTCCAGTATCTTCCCCGTCGTCGCTATCATCGGCTAGGGCCCCGACCAGGCCGGAAACGGCATTGTCGGCCCCGCCGTTCTCCAGGGCGAAGGCCGGGAGATCGTGGGTTGAGGCGTCCCAGTATGAGTAGGGTCGTACAGGCACATAGAGACCATTGGCGGCGGGCCGATCCACAGCGGTAAACTGGTAGGTGACGCGGCGGCCCAGCTCCTGGGCGGCGACGTTGGCCTCCTTCAACAGGACGGCGTGGCGTAGGAGGTGTTTGGCCATGCGCATGGCGCGGGTGGTGCGCCAGCGGTTCACCACCGGGCCCAGGCGGCGACGCTGGGCCTCGCTAAACGCGGTGTGAGGCACAAATTCGAGGAACTTGTCGTGGGCGATGGTCAGGCTGCGCATGCGCTGCTCATACTGGTCGCGCTGTGCGTCCAGCTGGCGCTGCATGTCGGCCACGGCGTCACGGTAGGGCGCTGGCAAATCGTCAGGTCGGTCAAGGGCCGCGGCGTTGGATTCCTGCCACAGGCGCAGTTTCTCCTCGTAGCCGAGCGGGGAGCCCCCACCGTCCTCACCAGCAGCCCCCGCGAGCCCCAGTAGCAGGCGGTGAGAGGCCGGACTGGATCCACGACGACTAACCGAGTACCCGCCGACACCCAGTGGGTCATCGTCCGAGTGTGGTGAATCAGGTCCCATGGGGGCTTGGAGCCGGGAGGCCGGGCGGGAACCTAGGTCGCTGAGCCCGCGGGACAAGGTATCCTGAATTGTGGACCCGCCCAGGCCGGCCTCGCGCCACGCGTAGTTCCAGTCCACCATCTCGGAGGTGAGCGAGAAGATGGTCTCAGTGGGGGAGGCCGGGCGCCGGGGCAGGTCGGCCAAGTCATCCTCGGCCTCGTTTCCCACACCGTCCTCCGGGTGGTCAGTAGTGAGCGGCGGGGGCGGCGCGTGGACAGCCTGCTGACTGCGCTCGCGACGCACCTCCTCGGGGTGGTTGAAGCGGAAGACATGATTGTCCCCGATGATGAGGCGGTAGCCGCTGCGTAGACGTTTCGGGCCTTCGAGGCGGCGGCCGTTGACCAGAACTAGGGCGCCAGGCTGCGGATACAAGGTGACGGTGTCGTCTTGGTTCTCAAAATGGCAGTGGTGGTTGCGAATCACCTTGCCGGTCAGTTTGATCTCCGGGGCAGAGGTGGGCACTCCCGCCATTGAGGCATCCGCGTCGCCAATGACTTCACCTCCTTCATCGCCAGCACGGTTCGCCTGAGGGGCGAGCGGAGCCCAGCGCCCCACGTGGGTCAATCCGGGTTTGAGGTTGTAAATGAGACACTCCGACATGAGCGGGTCCTCGTTCAGGTTGACAAGGTGAGGCACCCGCTTGGGGGTGTGTAGGCCGACCGTTTCTTGGTCCAGTGAAATGCCCAGGTCCTCCAGGACCTTTTCACGCTCCTGCTGTATCTCCTGCGTCTTGCGGAGCTTCTGCTCCCAGGTCTGGTTGAGCTCCGTCATGAGCTTCTCGGACGCCTGGAGCTGCTCCTTGATGGCGTAGGCTGGGCTGCTCAGGGCCAGCGGGAAGGCCCCACCTGTGCTGCCGGGCCCACCCCCCTCGGCCGCGCTGCTGAGCAGGACCTGCTTCTCCTCCTCAGTGATGGCCGTTCCGTCGGGCCGAACGCCGGCGCTGAGCGGGTCGAACACGGCCAACTTCACACGCAACTGGGAGAGTTCGTCCTTGAGTTCACGGATCAGGCGTGCGTTAGGATCCTCATTGACCACAGCCTTGTTGACAATGCGCTTGGCGCGGTCGGCGTAGCGCAGGGTGCTCAGGGTCTCCTCGTAGTCCGCTGGCGAGATGGCGGCCACCATGGCTGTGCGTGAGTTGCCGCCTAGGGAATCCTTGAGCAGCCAGGTGAGCACCGAGTCGCGGTAAGGTACGAAGGCGTCCTTGGCCTTCTTGCCCAGGGTGGCCTGGTCGGCCAGCGCCGAGATGACCTTACCCAACGTGGTGAGCGACTTGTTGATGTTGGCGCCTTCCTTGAGCCGAGTACCGGTGGCACCTGTGGAGTTGGCGCGTTCGCTGCCTGCCAGATCTACCAGGCTGATGCGTGACACCTTCTCTGTGGTTAGGTTGGTCTCTACGTCATGTCGGATCTGGGTGAGGATTATGGTGAACACGGCGTGGGACCGACTCGAGGTGGCGTTCATTTGAGTGGCCGCCACCGTACGGGCCTTGTTGCCGGCATCCATGAGGTCCTCAATGTCCTTGTGCGAGCCCACGACCAGCTTGGACAGATCTTCGACGTAGGGCCCCAGGGATGGGTGCTCGCGCACCTTGAGGTTTCCCTTGCTGTTGGGATTCAGCAAATCGCGTACCTTCTCGCAGTAAATTTCAATATAGGACACCTCCACATTGAACTTGAGGTGAGGGTCATCACTGGCGTTGATGCGATCGAACAGGGCTCCGCATGTCAGAGGGGTGAGGCCACGGTCCTCACCATAGCCTACCTGGTTTAGGGGCAGGATGGGTAAGAGGAATTAGGGGGAGGAGGAGGTTGAGGTCAGGCCGGGCGGAAGATGGGGTGTGCGTGTGTGTTGGCGGTGCTGAGGCGTAGCGCAGTCGGTTGTCGGAGTTACTTACCATGGTGTAGGATTTACCGCTACCGGTTTGGCCGTCTGGGTTGGAGTGAAGAGGTCAATAGGTCAGGGACAGGGTGTAATCCAGTTACTTGAGGTGGTTAGTATGGGTGCAGCGCGAGCAACAAAAGGGAGGTTTAGGCTTGGCCGTACCAGCTGCCAGGACAATGATTGAAGTACATCAGCGGCGCCCGAAGGTCCGACTTACAGGCGAAGATGCACGTATTGTAGCCTGCAAAGGCGTGGTCGAGTAGCTGCTGGCCCAGGTCGTTGAACACATCCTGCTGTGAAGTGTAATTAGGAGCGTCCTTATCGGCGGACCAGTACGAGTAGTCAAAGGCGAAGGTCTTGGTGGCGTGCGGGTCAGGCTTGGCGTTGGGGTCAGGCTTGGCCTTGGAATCCAGCGGCTTGGTAATGATGGTTTGGTTACCCTCCATGCGGATGAGGCCCACGGCCCCGCGGGTCTTCTCTACCACCGGGAAAGGGTTGCGGTTGGGCAAAAGGTGATGGCTTCATGGATTATGGTGAGAACTAGGGTACCAGGCTGACGGTGGGGACATTTACAGCCCGATGGCCGCGTATGCGGGATAGGTACGGCGATTCCGGTCTCGGCGCCCAAGTGAACGCTGTGGAAGTACACGGCCCCGAGAATAACCCCAGTCGGTCAACACGCATTGAAAAAACCGACTTACCTCGGGTGTTGAGAGGCCGACACCGGACCGCGACGGTGATGCTATTGCTCATTGCGCCGGGTAGTTCTTAACGGAAAGGGGGTTAGGATGGTCACAGAGGTGAAACAAAACAAGCCAGCTCGCTACCCGGCCGCTAACTGGTTGACTAAATAGTGAGATACGGATATGGGTGCTCAATAATAAAAGTCGTGAATGCACGGGTATGATGGTGGTATGCGGACGTTGAATTGAGTCCTGGCCATGCAGTTAAGGGTGGGGGTACGGAGGAGGAATGCGGTGTTCTATGTGAATGGGGGAGGTTGTGCGGTTGGTCAACTGGATGGGCGGTTACCGGGCCTAGCTGTGGCAACCACAGGACACACGAAATGGAGAGACGGGCGGCAATGTCAATATCGTCTCAGGGATGAAGCCACGGTTGGAATGGTGGGAGGGCAAATAATAATAATAATTTGAACGTATAACTCGACCTAAAGAGCTGGGATTCGAGGGCAAGGAAGTGTACAGGGAGAGAGTGAGTACAGCGGGGAGGAGGGGAGTGGGGGAAAAGAGCAAGTAGACGTACAGCCTGACAAAATACTAAAGATCTCCCCGAACTAGGGAAAGCCGGCGGACTTTGGAAGGACCAGTGGCTTATGCGGATGGACCGTCTAGCAATAGAACGGCCATATGCTCACCAGCATTCGGATTGCTTGGGCAAATGTTGGTTACTCCCGGTCAGCATTCTCAGAGCCTACGGTATAGTGAAGTCTAGTCTCAGCACCGAGACAGTTTGTCTAACAATACGGCCGCCAATGAATCCCTGGGGGGATCTTGAGACCCTCCAAAGAGAAGTGGCAGCTAGCAAGCCCTCAACGAATGTGAGGAGGCGTTGGAAGGGAGCAGCGCGAATTGTACTACTGAGTGCTACCGCCATGGAAGGGGCCCTCGTGTAGGTAAGGGCTGCGCGCGAGGTGTGTGGGGAGGGTGGCTGACGGTAACAAAACTGGAGGTGTCGGTTATAAAAGGGTACGCGAGGAAACGGATAGAAGCCCTTCAGCCGGGGCACACTTACCAATAAAAGAGGCCTTACCTACAACAGGGGCTGATAGGCCGCGGTCGGGGGTGGGCGGAGTCAACTGCTTACCATATGGATTGGGCGAGTTGAAGGGGGGGAAGTGCGCATGGACAGTACCGCACTATTGGCCTCGCTCCGTCTTAGCGAATTGAATAAATGTCAGTTATTCCAAGGCGATATTTGCCGAGGAATCATAGCGCAGCACAAGGTCGACGATGCCCTTCATAGGAAGCTAAGGTTCGATTCTGTCGATCTGTAGCCCCAGCCAGCGGTGTGGTCGGCAACCATGTGCGGGTCCGGGAGAGGCGGCTAAGTCTACGGGCAACCATCCACTGCATTGCCAAGCTGCCTTGTTCCAATATTTGCAGGGGCATATCTTCTATACAACCCGCAAACAAGAACTGTCCGTCTCAAATCGTCCATGTCTCAAACACCGTAACAAAATACGGCGTGCGCATCAGGAACAAGGCTATCACGATCGGATATTCCCTAATAACTTACCCCGTTCCTAGCTATTTACAAGGTAACTTCTCCATGGCCGCTGGGGCCTGGGGGCGTGCTTAATAGTACTGAACCTAGTAAGAGATGGGTGCCTATCGGCCACACGATTAGGATCTGCCAAAACAGTTGAATGTCGCCATACGAAGGTTAGGTACATGGGAAAGAGGGCACAGCGGGCAGAAAACAGCGTTATGAGAATTACGTCTGCCATGCCCCTCCTCGGCCGACATTGAATATACGACTCGGGCTAGGAAAAGCATCGGAATAACGGACTACCGGGGCCCGCCGAAGGGGAATAGTAGGTGTCCCAAAGGAAGCGCTGCGAAGTCTTCCTAATGAATCCAAATGACTCTCGCAGGTGAAATAGTACCGCTAACAAGCAAGCAATCCCTCTTTCCATTTATCAGGAATTGTCATTTTTTAACACCTCAACAACTTGGCTATATCACAGATTTATATAAAAGATTACGATCCTTTTGTGGACTACTTATTGGATCGGAACAATCATCGAACAACACTCAAGAAGGTGTCCCTCATCCTAGGTCGGATAAATTATTACACCTTGACGCAGGTCTTGCCAAAGTTCTTGCCGGACATCATATCCACCATGGCCTGTGGGGCAGTCTCGATGCCCTCGCTAATGTGTAGCTTGTAGTTGAAGGTACCGTTCTTAACCCGTTCGGTGATGTCCTTAACGAAGGCCTCGTAGTGGGACTTGTAGTGGTACATGATGATGAAACCCTCCCAGCGGACCTCGTTTCCAACCACGGACATGACGTTCTTGATGCCGTAGGTCTCACCCTTCTCCTTCTGATACTGGGAGATGGCACCACAGGCCGCGATGCGGGCATTCTTATTCACGTGCTCCAGGACGGCGTCCAGGAATTCGCCGCCGACGTTGTCAAAGTAAATGTCGATGCCGCGCGGGCAGAGCCCCTTAAGAGTGGCTGAGTAGCTATCGACCTTCTTGTAGTTAAAGACAGCGTCGGCTTTGAGCTCGTCCTTAAGGTAGGCGACCTTCTCGTCGCTACCAGCCGCGGCAACCACGTACAGGCCCAGGGATTTGGCCAACTGGACCACAGCCTGGCCTGAGAAAGTGGTATAAATGACGTCATGGAATTTGGCGTAAAGAGATGGGGGATGGTTGTGGAGGGTTAGTGTTTTGGAAGCGGGTAGGATAAACGTGGTAGTCGGGTACCCCCGCGTAAGCAGCTGGGCGCAGTCATCTTATCCTCTCCTATACGCCGTAGGGTCGCCGGGGACATCAACGCCAACGGCGTCCACTAAATAAATGCATGCAAATCCCGAAAGACTAGGGACAGCCCGCGCACCCACGGAGGGAGGCCGAGGGGGGTCAATTGTAAAACCGTGATTTGGCTTAGCTAACCTCCTACTGTGGTACCAGAACGAGATGGTCGATCTCGAGCCGCCACAAAAGGTCAGCAGCTATTACTTACCGACAGCACCGGCGGCGGCGGACACGACAATGGTTTCGCCCTTCTTGGGCTGAGCGATGACGTTCAAACCGTACCAGGCGGTGAAGCTGGGCATTCCCAAGACACCAATGTGCCATTCGAGTGGGGCCTTGGCCAGGACACCTTCGAGCTTGCTGAAGCCGGATGCCTTGGCGACCTCGGGGGTTACATCGAAGGTGGCGTATTTGGACCAGGGGAAGGCGCCGCCAGTGACCCGATCGCCCTCCTTGTAATCCGAGCTTGTGGAGGCGATGACCTCACCCACACCGTGGCTGCTGATTGGATGGCCGACCTTGAAGGCCCGGGAGTAGGGGCCGTCGACACCAGACAGACGCATCCGCAGGTAGGGGTCTACCGAAACGTAGCGGACGTGGACCAAGACCTCGTTGGGCTTCAGGGACGAAGCGTTGGGCACGGGGCCGGACTGAACATCGTACAGGTCGGTGCTAACCTTACCGTGGGCCGAGTACTCCTTAAGGAGGACGCTCACGTTGTTGTCGGAGCTGTGGGGTGACATGGTGGGAAAATGGGGTAGCAGGTAAGGGGTATAAGAAAAGTATAGAGGTGGAATACGCGAGCACTGACGAAAAAAGGACAGTACAGGCTTGTTGAGGATATTGATGTGTAGTAAGGAAAGAGTAGGAGGCCCGGTGTCTTATTTATAAGGATAAGGAGAGCGGCAATGTGAAAGGGTTTATGAGGAGGGGGGAACAGAGTGATATCACAAAGTGACGACTAACTTAAGAAGTTCGGAGCGAGGAGGGAGTGTGATAGGCTCGGTGGGTGAACGGCGCTTAGCTGGCGAGTCACGGTCCAGTTGGAGTTGGATATTTGTAAGCCCTGCTGGGCAAAGTCGTAATTTCAGAGGGGTAGGCTGGAAAATGCGAGCGCAAAATGGGCGGGTTGTCATCCCTCCCTCTCCTGGTCGAACGGCCCAGACGGTAAAAGATACTAGCTAACGGTCCCAAATGCTAAACCCGCTATTTCCGCCGCCCATGCCTAGTCTCCTGACTGCATAACGCACTAACCCCTTCCAGTACTGCCTCACTCTGGCCTAGGATCAAAAGGTAAATGTGGGGAAAGATTGCAGAGTACTAGGGAAACGGGAGGGGTGATGCGCACGCGCCGATGAAACAACGCCTAATGTGTGCCGGTCGACTTGCAGAACATTACCATATACGGAAATTTTCAATCACGTCCGCGGGAGCAAAAGAAAAAAAGGACGGCTGCTGGCGGCTACCATGACCCATTTAGCCTAATTTATGCCTCTGCAACCCTGCGGCCGCCCCGTCCATTAGTCGAAGATGGTGGCTATAATTCATTCAAACGGGAACTGTAAAAACACACACCACCGGTCAGAATCCACCAGGCCAGCAGAACCCCTTCCCCACAAGGCGAGCCCCGCTGGCAATTGCGCAACTGGATGGCATTCTCATCCTTCGTACGGGAACGACTTATGTATGAAAGTATCTTTGACTGCTCCAGGGTGGTCCATTACGTCAAGGTTAGGCCTTCGGGTTTTTAGAACTTGCGAACGCGCCACGGCGGGAAACGTCTGATCTGAGCAGATCGTGGCCAATGTAGTGGGCTCTATATGTCCATGCTTACCAAATGTAATGAAAGAGAAGCTTTATCGGGCCCATCCCGCGGTAATCATTCGACTATGCAATATCGCTGCCTTTAACCTCGTCACCGTCCCATAAAGCACCCAATTATCTTTCGCCGGCCCACTATCTCCACCGTAGGAATGACGGTGCTGGCAACCCAGGCTATCGCCATTGCCAGTTTCGATCGTGGTTGGTCAACCACTAACCTTAGCCCCGCCTCGGCATCTATTGGTCCCGGCCCAACGGCTTCGGCACCCTGACCGATACCACCCATCGGTGGCGGCGGTCGGCGCAATTCACCAACGCCGACTGGCTATGTATTAGTAAGCCCGGATGTGGCGCCAGCGTGCCAACGCTGACTTAACGGGTGATTATTGATGATTATTCAGCAGGATTGCGGCCCCCTCGCATCAATGAACCCGCCAGGTGCTGCCCCACCCAGCTGAATTCACTTACTAGTAGGCATAATGACGACAGTGAAGAAAATTGGGCTATGCGCCAGGGGATTGTCAGGTGAAATACCATAGGGGAGGGGGGACTAGCAAGACATTTGGGCATGGCGATTAAAGAGAGTGGTTGTGGCCAGATTAGCTTGGCCGAGCCCAACAAGCTATTTTTTTCTAGTAAAAAGGACTCGTTCAAAAGTGTAAGACCAAACAGTCTATATGAATGGCCAATAAAGCAACTGTGGTGTGCGTGGTTTGTAATGTGACTACCGGTAAATCTTGGTACTCTAGAAGAATAATAATGTGACAACGATAAGGATGGCAGGTAATCGGCTGGATAAAAGGTTACCAGCCAAACCATTCGTGTGGAAATAGTATTAAGAGTTCGAAGGGATGCTGAGCAGGATGGATGGGGGCAATGAGCCCAAAAAGAGGATCGTTAAGTAACTAATTCGCAACCCGATAATCACTTTCAGCATGGAACTAGTAATCTTCTCGCCATCATGCTAAAACGCATTACCATTGATGCCATTTAAAGCATTGTAGGAAACACAATCGTCAAACAAGCTCTTTATCCAGTTCTATCGCTCCACTATCAAGTAGTTCATTAAGTACAATAGCTGTGGGACCCACCCTGCCACACAATGACATCAACGACCTGCTTGAGAATCAAGAATTGGTCGTATTCCACGATTAATCGAAGCGCGCCTAGAAAGGGTACTGTCCATTTTTTGAAGCGGACCGTGATATGACAATCAGTCCCGCTTACAAAAAGAAACCCTAACGCGGTTTAGGAGGCCCAGAAATATGCAGTCGGGGCTGAGGGTCCCGAATCTGCAACGCGCAGGAAAATCGGATATCTATTGATGGAGCTACCAAACGAATAAAGTATATAACGTGTATTCACTAAACGAGCTTAAGGGAATAATGGTACTAAATTTTACTAAACAGATAATGCCAACGGGTGGCACTATGGGACGAAATAATTGGAAAAAGCTGCCGGACCGTGTGTTGTATACTCAGGCCCGGCTTTTTTACTACTGTGTTATAGGGATCCACTAAACTATTGGCAGAGCGCCTGGCTAGGCCTCCGTCACTTCGGGACCTCTCCCAGAGGCTACCCGGTCCTTATGCTTTCCTTTTATCGGAGCAATAGGCGCGGCCTAATACAACTCCTCAAAGGTAGAAGCCGCGCTCGGCTTCACAATTTCATCGCCCGAAGTAGCGATCAATGATACAGGGGATTATTCCTGTGGTAATAAAAATCGGCAACCCAAGGATCGAGCCAAGCCCTCACTAGATCGGACCTTGGCGGACACCCCTTAACTTCTGTACACGAAAGGTTGGCAAACCTTCGTCACAATTAAAAATAGGAACCGATACTGCCACGATGCCCGTTACTATCTGGCAAGACTTTAGCTCACTTAACTAGCCAATTTTGGGCAGAGAACAGTTATTGTGGGCATTTATACTTAAAATATTTTCTTACCCTCAATGTCCACTTGACCAGACCATCTAATAATTGCCCTGGCATTAGTCAATCTTCGTTACCTTTGCTGCGTTCCGTAACTCTAGCAACTATCTAGCCAACCACTTGAATGGTACATTATTCCCTACTTTTATGACGGCCTTCATTGGCCGCCGCCTTATCTCTACCTTTACACTGCCCACGGGCTGATGCGAAACTCGGATAA
>JANBPT010000743.1:0-24299 GCA_027575765.1 Tieghemiomyces parasiticus
GGTGACCACTTGGGAATAGTCTGTACCGCAGCTTTTTATTTTGCTCACCTACAATACCAACCGCTGGGTGGGCCAGTGCAGGTCTTAAAGCAATGTAGGCGGCTACTAGCTGGATGGTGATATGGTTGATGACAACCACTGCTGCTGCCAGTATTGTTAAAGAACAGTATTATAATTCAACAATACTTATAGCTATTGAAGGATGGGAACTCTTGCCAATGTTATTCTGTCTAAGGGTTATAATACCAATCAATGAATGACAAATGGTAGTCTAATTTATGGGATGGATTACAAAATACAACAGATACAGAGCCACTATGATAATCGTTAGACTTGCCATTTATGGTATTATCTTCTACAAGATGTGCAGGTGAACAAGCTTCCCTTACTTTGCAAGTGCCTTTTTAAACTGCCCAAGTAAAGTTCCCTATTACCAGGAACTAGAGGGGCCTTATACTAACCTCCAAGAGGCACAGTAGGTGTCCACAGAGCAAGCATGTGGTGCTAGGCCCTAGGAACTAGGAGAAAATAGACAGGGTATGGGTCCAGCATCATTACCCAGAGGGCACCAACGGCCAGCCAGATCATAGGTGACCACCCTCTACACCCAGTAGCAAGATTCAATTAAGAATTTGGGGTTTCATGGTGGAATACATATGCACTGGCAGTTATTCTGACATATATAGTATTAGATGAAAATTATGTGGTTGGGATGGTCGCCGCCTTATGATCGCAGATGGAGTTGCAACCTCTTGCCGGAATTCGACACAGTAATGATCAGTTGAGTAAACCGAAGTCGCCATCTCGTTTTACACTTTATTTAGCAACTTAGCCTTTTCTATGATATCTCGCTTCATGGGCCCTTCACCTCCTTTATGCCGTGCCTTTAAGCTTTTCTATGAGGTCTTTCTAGCTGATATCACTTCGCACTTATTCTGGAAGTCTAGGCCGGACTGGGTTTATTATCTGTCCGCCGACCAACTCAATAAAACGGCAGACTGCCAAATATTATACCTTTCTTATATTGTATTCTCACCTGTGTTTACCGCAACACCACATAGTTATCGACGCTGTAAGAAACCCAAAGTATTGACCAGCCTTGAGATCTACGAGCAACCATGTAAATAAAACTATGTAAATACCCAGCGGTTTTCATTTCTGGGGTAAGTGCATTGCCAGAAGCCGAATGAGAACAGTCCCCACTAAACTATTAAACGTGTTTCTCCATACCGGTTCTTAACTGTGTGCATGATGCACACCACAGCCTTCGATACGAGGCGTGTCTGGTCCTTAAGGTGGAAAGCTTGGCATTGTATTGGCCTTGTTTGATCTGGAAGGTATTTTGCTCGTCCCCAGAGTAATCCAACGCTTGGATTAGGCAGGTGAGAGACTGGCCACCTTGACTAAACACGTAGCAGTCATAATTGTTGAATGCTACCAGGGGGTATAATCATTTGACCAATATCTCCCAACCGACGTTTCAGCCAGAGCCCCTGAAAGCTTCTTTTAGGCCGTGGGCGTCCAATGTACGTCATTTCTGCGCGCCCAACGGCCTTTCCAACGACAAAACCAGCTTGGTCACTCCTGCGCCACTGGCTGCAACCTTTTTCCCTCTCCTTTTATCGCCGATATCTTATCAAGTCACCTCTCCAACCGACAATTCCTGTTTCTGATAGTGCACCTTCTTTATGCCCACTGCCTATTTTCGTCCGTTTACCCCCATGCTCTTTACCGCTTTTTCACGTCCGGTCCGTCTTTTTTTGGTCGGGCTGGCCTTCCTCCATGCTGTAGTCCGACCGCAACTGGTGATTGAAGACGGGGGAACGTACACCACCAAAGCCTTCCGCGACGCTACCATCGACTTCACCCGGGAGCCCACAGCCAACGGCCAATGCCCCCTTGACTGCCGCCCGGGGGGTGACGGCGACTGTCGTCGCTGCCATTTCGATATTAGCGAGCACCTCTACGTGTCGACACGGAATAACACCAATCTACTCTCAATCATATCCTTTGAGTTGCCCCCGGCCTACGACCCCGAGTTGTTTACCCGGGCCAGTGTGCGCCTGCCCGCCGGGACGGCTACGGGTGCCTCGAAAGGCGGCGACCCCGTACGACTATATTTGGCCGAGGCCCGTGGTGCCTGGCCCCCTGAGGGCACAGTCATTGGCGGCACCAATGCGCCCAAGGTTGGGGATATATTCGGATTCAACGAGGTTGATAAGCCTGTGGATATTCCCGTCCTGTCAGCAGTCCGCTCGACTGTACTGTTTAACCGTATTTCCCATGTCAACTTTTACATTTTACTGGTAAGTATTCCTGACATTGAACGATTAGACGCAGGCCAACTGATGAACGTGGCCAAGCGGAACTGTACTGACACACCACCACCTCTCTCTCCCCTGCACTCTGTTCCTGAACTCGGCCGACTGGCTATTCCCCTATCCAACCCAGCTGACCGCGGACGAGGCCGAAATCCCCTCGCTAGGTTCGGGAAATCCGGCCGTGCTCACGCTGGGGCTGACTCCGAGCTCGGATGTCAACCACGTCTACTTTTAGTCTGGCCATCTGAAACCGCCAGGGGAGTTGGTAGCCAAAGAATGTAAGGAAGAGGCCGTTCCTCTGTGGTGGTGGGGGTTTCAGTTGCATCCCGCCCCTTTCCCATTCTCTAGGGCGTCCATTCCCCATTGCCTAGTCCGTATTCCCAGTGGTGACGCCATTCTTTCCCTCTGATAAGTCCTGCCTGTTAACCTTCCGTACATACTGGGTGATTGATAAGCCCTGACCCTCCTCGTAACTGTCCTTCCGTACAATTTCAGCTTGGAACAGTGGCTGCACCTCTCTTCCTCACTCCCACTCTGCACCCGGTATCATCTCATCTCTATGCCTACGCACTTCGTTTACCTTTTATCATGCGACCTCTTGCGTATGCTGCTGTGGTGATGATTAGCCTGCGGGTTAGTCTGGCTGATGCGAAAAATATCTACAAGCAAATCCTTCCCGACAGGGATGCCTTCGTGGTCAACTCCAAAGGCCCAGTCCCCAACCTCTGCCCAAACGGCGACTGCCAGACCAAGAACTTTGGCACTCTCGACTACCTCTACGTCCATAACAGTCCCGGAGCGCCGCCATCGGCTCAGATGGTGAGCTCCGATACGGGCATGCCCCCGGCCTCTTCCCGGAAGCAACAATTCCGTCAGGAGGACACGGCGGATCTTGTACGGGCGGACGCCGACAGTTCCGGCAGCGATTTCTCGTCGCGGATGCTCCTCAGTTTCCCGCTACCAAAACTGAAGGCCAACGAGTCCTTTACGGTGTGCTCACTCGCCCTGCCGCGGACCATCGGAACGGGCAAAGGTATTCTGTATGTGAAGGAACTGTACAACAATTTTGACGAAGATACGGTGACGTTTGAGACCGCCCCCAATGTGGGGGGAGCCTACGGGTTCTTTGACGCTGCCATCCCCACCATCACCCCCGTACTCTCAGCCTGTCAACAAGCCGCACTCAACTTGACTGATCGTGTTAACCTTTCCATCACCCCGGTAAGTCACTGAGGCCTATCGCTACGTGGGGAGGGGGAGGGGCATGTATACACGTAACGCCCATTGTGTGATAACCAGTCGAAAACCGTGCTAACGCTACAAATGTTACCATTCTGCCTTCATCCCTCGCTGCCTTGACGACTGACCTCCCCCCTAGGCTACCAACCAGGATGTCAATGCTACGTTCAGCAGTCGGGAGAGCAACCGGATTCCACCACGCCTGTACGTGGTCATCAGCGAGACTTTCAAGGACCGGGTGATAGATGCACCGGACGACGCTTTCGGCATCGCTGTGTAGTGGGGTTCGAGCTTGGCTGTATTGGCACGATGTAGTTTATATTAAATCAGACGTCCGCGCCTGGTCCAGCTTCCTTGTTGGGCGCTTGGATAGTGTGGCCTAATGTACCATGGTTATCAAGTAAGGGGCAGCGAAGCACCAGTGACGATGGATAAAAGTTGAGCCGTAGGTTCCGGCTCTCGTCTAATTTGATGACTACGAACGCACGGATCGGGAGGGCCTTGGGAAAACTTTCAGTGCCCGTCCGTCTTAGCATTGGTACAAGTCACATAGACCATCGTGATGCGGTGTCTCCTTAGAATCGGGAGGGCAGGCCGTCACCTGCTACTTTTCACTTGCAAGGAACAGGTACGGTTTACATTCTCGCATGTGCCGCAGGGCAGAGAAGTGGGGCGTCAAGCAAGCGCAGCCTCGTCTGCTGAGTCACATGGGTTGCCCTCAAACTTCCCATCGCCCCTGGGGGTTTAGGGCAAGGACTTGCCTTGAGCATCCAGGACTTCATATAGCAGACCCTGTGCCCACTGGGGATGCAGCCTGCCATGAACCCCCTTACTACATACTTTTTTTTTGTTCACTTAACTTACCTGTTTCGCGATAGCCCTTGCCCACAGTACCATTTTCCACGTTAGCAGTCACAGTCTTGCATTACCCATATACCGCCCCAACGACCTGCCCAGAGTCGCCATGACCTCCCCAGCACCACTCATTACCACCGTCGGCGGCGGAGTCACCGGTCTTACCACGGCCCTTGTCCTCCGCCGCGCCGGTTACCGTGTCCGGGTGTTGGCGCCCGACTACCCTGGTATGGCGGGTAATGCGCATTTCGTCAGCCCATCGGCGGGTGCCCACTGGCGGTCCTGGGCCGGACCCAACGACACCCGGGTCCAGGAGCTGGAGGCCACCACGCTTAGGCGCCTGGTTCAGCTCGCCAGCGACGAACCCGACTGTGGTATCGTGCCAACTCGTTCCTATGAATTCTGGGAAAAGTTGCCGCCCGGGGGCGGGACCCCCGCATGGTTCAAGGATTTGGTTCCTGGGGTAAGTGTGCTGCGCGCCTGACCCTTGGGGGGGGGGGGGGGTTAAATGCGAGCACACTCTCCCTCCCCCTTCGCTCAACGTCATTCCAACATTGTGGCGAGTAGGTATACTTACCAACATATCCCTGTCTATATTGCCAACCTTACCTCTCCCTCATGGCTATAAACACCGCCAGTTCCGCACCCTGGAGCCCAGCGAGCTCCTTCCTAAAACGGTGTACGGCATAACCTACAACAAGATCGCCATCAATGTTCCCGTCTACCTCAGTTGGCTACAGGATCAGACCCGGGCGAGCGGAGTCGAGCTAATTCCCACCACCAACTACTTCGGCCACATTGCCGATGCCTTTGCACACGCTGGAAAAACTTCCGCGGTGGTCATCAACTGCACGGGTCTGGGCGCCAGCCGACTGGGCGGTGTCGAAGATAGCCAGGTGTACTCTATCCGTGGCCAGTGGATGCTGGTGCGTGCGCCGTCGGCCAAGAACAGCATCAACGTTACACGTAGGTTTGGTATAAAGCCATGAGCTAAGGATTGGTTTGGGCGGCAGTCTACACGGATAATGGCAGCCGGCGACATGATCCGACGACTGACGATTGAACTCTAGCTAATTCTCTGGTCAGGAAAGCCGCCCTATGCTACCACAACATCCCCTCCTCCTCCTTCCTCTCATCCGCACAGACATCCCCGGTAAAATCGACCTAATGACCACCATCATCCCACGCGGTGACGGCACGGTCTTCCTCGGAGGCACCAAGGAGAAAGCCAGCGAGTAAGTTAAACTTACAGTGTGCTTGGTCAACAAGAGAGTCCTGTGGGTAAAACGAGAATTCGCTTTGTACCGTCGACGGCAGTCTCGTCGCAAATTACCTTGGCCCGTTGCTTACACCTTCCTATTTTTCCATCACATAGAGACACCACGGTGTACAAAGAAATCGCGGACATCATCTGGGAGCGTTGTTCCGCCGCTTGTCCGGAGCTCCGCCAGGACCGTGAGGCCTGGGAGGCGCGGCCTGAACCCAAGGAGCCCTTCGTGCTCCAGGAGGGTGCTGGACTCCGTCCAGGTCGAACGGGCGGGCCCCGCATCGAGTTGGAGAAGCTTGGTAAGTGCACCTGACACTCGTCGGTCATGGCGGGGAGGGGAGGTGTTCCATTGGACGCCCTGGTTACCCATACACGTTGAACTGTCTAACCAGAGGCCTGTGACGCGCGACCGATTCCTCCGAGCAGCTTCAGATAAATTCGTGGTCCACAATTATGGTCACGCCGGCTACGGTAAGTGCCCAATAATGATCCTTGCCGTCTTAAGACTAAATAATATTGCCATACACCCACGGTGCAGCAGGCCCAGTCGCTTCCTTCTGGCTAACCCGGCAAATGGTCCTCAACATTTAACCACCCCCCCCCACCGTTTAGGTTACCAAACGAGCTGGGCCTGCGCGGCGCAGGTACTGGACTTGATCCAGACGCTCGACCTGGCTACCGAACAATAACCGGCTCAGTTGGACACGCACTCTCGGTACCCGTTCTACTAGTGACCTTGTTTTGCGACGTGGTTCTCAGAAAATGGAGAATAAAGTTGAGGAAGCGAGCTGTCAGCGGCCACTAGAAACCCCCATTCTTCTGCATTCCCCGTACTTGCTTGCCTAGCTCATTACTTCTTTTTTTCACTGCCTGAATTACAATCTTCGCAACCCATTGGGCACCCCGCGTTCAGATATCCGGTGAATTTATGGCCGCATTTATAAACTGCACATTCGATCCCGTTACCTTGTAAAGCATTCGCATAGTTATCGAGCGCAACATCAAAACCATGGCCGACCAAGCCCTGGGTGTCGAGGAGCTATTGAACTCATTAGGCCTTATGGATCTGGGTGAGGCCCCGCCGGGTAAGTTGCTACCTTTCAACCAAACAGCCTCACGGCCACCATCTGGCTATAGTACCAAGTAGACCAGATTTTTACCCGCTCTGACTGCTGCCTACTACGTCGCGTTCCCAACTATCCAGTCGTTGTGCGTCGGTCGGTCCTCGACCTATTCCGGGAGCAGAAGCAGGTCAATGTGTGCGCTCCGATGGTCCGTTATTCGAAGCTGCCCTTCCGGGAACTGGTCCGAAAGTAAGTTCCCGTCGCTGTTTTCGTGCACCACGGTCCGGCAGAGCCGCCGTCAAAGAACGCTGTGTATGGGGGCCTTGCTAAGGACAGCCCGGCGAACGCCAGGGTCCTGACCCTTTTTTTTTCTCCTGCCCACCATCTCCTCGCCCGACCTATCCCATTACCAGCTACAACGTGGATGTGGTGTACACCCCCATGATCCTGGCCGACGTCTTCCGGCGGTCGGACCACTCGCGCGTCTGCGAATTCACAACCCATCCCTCCGAGACTCCTCTGGTGGTACAGTTTGCCGCTAATGACCCGGTCCACCTGGCCGACGCGGCGGAGTTGGTGGCCCCATGGTCGGACGGTGTTGACATCAACTGCGGGTGCCCGCAGCCCTGGGCTTATTCCGAACAGATCGGATCGTACCTTATGGAGAAACCCGAGTGGGTACGCGATATGGTCCGCGTCTGTAAGGCCCGGACGGGTAAGCCGTGCTCCATCAAGATTCGTGTGCACAAGGATCTCCGGTAAGTGTACCCGGGATAAGCAACGGTATCGCTAGAAAGCCGTATAGCCGACTACGCTATGGGCCGGTCGCCCTGGTCTACTACCCTTAGATTTTTCACCAATGCCCACCAGCTTTTTTTATTTTAACGTCATCACTCCGCCGTTCTGCACCTTTCTACAACC
Source organism: Tieghemiomyces parasiticus (assembly GCA_027575765.1). Classification (NCBI taxonomy): domain Eukaryota; kingdom Fungi; phylum Kickxellomycota; class Dimargaritomycetes; order Dimargaritales; family Dimargaritaceae; genus Tieghemiomyces; species Tieghemiomyces parasiticus. Next base: position 7,668 of record JANBPT010000743.1, read on the forward strand.
GGCTATAGGCAAACGCACGAGTTCATCAAGCGCGCGGAATCGGTTGGCGTAGACTGGATCACCATCCACGGCCGGACGCGCCGCCAAAAATCAACCGAACCCGTCGATCTGGACGCCATTCGTTTCGGCAAGGAGGTGGCCACGGTCCCCGTTGTCGGCAACGGAGACATTTTTACGGCACAGGATGCCGAGACCATGTACGAGCGCACCGGGGTGGATGGTAGGTAGCCCGCCGAATTTGGCACAACCGTGGCGCATCGCGCGTTGAGGCGGCTGTACTATTCAGTTCGACGCTGACTCCGGAAAGCCGGTTGTTCACCGTATATGGTATCACCGCTTCCTTACTACCACCTTTTTTTTTGTCCCCGGCCGTAGGTGTTATGGCCGCCCGTGGACTGCTAGAGAACCCCGCCCTCTTTAGCGGCTACGAACATACGCCTTTAGAATGTATACAGGTAAGAACCGATGGTTTAGGTCCACAATGTGTCGATCGACACTGTGCGCGCTAGCGGCCCATGACAGTATGCAGCCCCTTACTAATTACTCCTTCTCTCCCTCTTTCTACTGCCACGCCCTGCGTTTGTTTTTCTCGCTGCTCCCTGCCTTCTATCTAAGAAATACGTGGACCTGGCCTTAAGCCTCGGTACTAACACGTACCTCTTCCACCACCACCTCATGTTCATGTTTGAGAACGTCATGAATAACGCGGGTAAGTGCCATCCTTCCGTTACATTATGACCTCTCAACTCACCATCTTGTACACTCTCTAGACCTTGACTGACCATTCCACCTACTCCACGTGGCTCTATTCACCAATTTTCAGAGCGCAAGACGTTCAATGCGCTTAACAGTACTTCGGCCATCTTGGACCACCTCGACTACTTTTATGGGATCCGCGCCTCGTCGCTGCCTTGAAGTGTATTATTAGAGCGGTCAATCAGGCTTGGCCTTAACTACGGTAGGCATCTCGTGAAGCAGGGCCCCGATAGCGGCACCCACCTGAACCTTGGGGTATGTTTGATGACCACTGGGCAGACATGCTACAGATCATGGCTAGTCATTCGACCCCTCCCCCATTTGCGTGCAACGAAAAGGACGTAGCCTACGCCCCCCCCAGCTCCCCAGCGTATGACCTCCAAACTTCAATACCACCCGGGGTTTCTTGGCACTGATAATGGGATAGCACTGGGTTGTATCTAGTTAACCGTTTCCGTACACTTTTGGAATACGAGGCTTGCTTGCTAAATATCAGTGCCGACTTAAGTGACCAGGCGTCCCTTAAGCGACACCCCTCGATGTTAGGTACTAGTTACTATAATGACACGAGTATCTAAAGACAATAACATTGCATCATTCTCCACATAGCTGCATCCTGTATAATAGTTTGTAGTAGAGAGGGAGGAATCATGACTATTTATTTTGGCGGGCTAGTAACGACGGACTACACTACAGACCAAGGAAACTGGCGTGACGAGAAGATTATAATCGGAAACAAAGTTTAATTTTAACTGGACTTTAGCCAACGGGCAAACGGAATCACCAAATTCCACGAATCGGATAATCATCACAAGGGGAGGACCAGTGAAGTTATTACACCAGGAAATTGACGTCCCTGTGGGGGTAAGAAGGGTGCCGGAGCTATGGAGTAATATTTAATGCAACGACCAGCATGGGGATTTGCTCGGGGAGGGAGGGGACGGGCCATCCGATACGAAGGGCCCACGGCTCTGCGAACCCCCGACATTTGCCATGACTTGTAGTCGCTCCATACCACTCACCAGCCTTAATGAGTGTCCCGCTTCACTATCCTGAGCCGCGCCCGTGGTGCCAGAACCCCCCAGTGCTTACTATTGAATTTCTTATGTTCCTTCCCCCTCTTTTCTGCATTGCCCCGGTCACCGGGCGGGGTACTGCAAACAAGGTTAATAGTTAAGGAGGAGGGAACTGGCGGCAGGATACCATAGGATGGCTAGAACCCACCGACCAACATACCCACAACATGAAAATATTACACCCCGCCCGGCCGAGACACCCGTGCTATTGGTGGTGGAGGAGAGTAGGGGGGCTGGATTGACAGCGTTCAATGTCGCTGCCGTGACGCTTGGCAAGCAAACTAGACCCTTCCCCGCCTCCCACCTTTCCGTCCCCCGCGTGTCCATCTCTCTGCTTATCCTCCCAATCTCTCTCGCACACTGTTACTGACGGACCAATCTTCCTTGCAACCACTGTTTTGGGGTTTGGACGCCCTACAGTAAACGGACCAGCGGGTATGTGTATGGTGGTGGTGGCCTGATAACCTTGGCCATCCATCACATCCTTTATCCTCGATCCCCCCCACCAGCCACCTCCTCCCCCTCTCCCGGCTCCGACGTATGGTTACCACCCGGGCCGTTTAGCCGCCGACTCACTTGCCCAGCTTCCTCTTCAGCTATTTTTACGCCACTGCCTTAGGTTAACACACTTTGCCTTTCTCCCACCTACCGTTCTCTATCGTTTGAGACACACCGACCCTACTGCTCACCCTTGCTCCCCTCAACTAGTTGTGCATCTCCCCATTCCTGTTCGCAGTTACTACTTACACCCGCGATAGTCATTCCGACACCGGTTGCACTAGAGCTACCCTGTAGCTTGGAACCCTAGTCATACGTGCACTTATGACCCTGTCGGCCACCTGCCTCGTTTGATACCACCACCCCAGCGACGCCCCACCTCCGCCACGCCTCGCGAAACAAATCCAGGCCAGCCCCGCCCTCCCTACGTCAGCCGACTACGTCACTCGCACAGCTGCCGCCATTGCAGACCGTGACGCATTTTATAGCCCCGTTTGTCACCGCGACGGATATCCCCCTCCCCCCATTTATTCTACATTCCACTATAGCTGCACCATCTAGGACCACACCAACGTTATGGACCCAGAACGTCGACGCCGTCTCCGACATGAGGAAGACCATCAGGGGTTCTACCGGACTCTCGCCGCGGGGGCCGGTATCATCGTCTGGGGCTGGTTCCGATCCGTGCACGTCATCGGTGCCAAGAATGTCCCGCGCCGGCGACCCACCATCGTAGTCAGGTAAAGTTTATTTGTTTGTTTTTTTCCAATAAGAGACCGACAGTGAGTCCCGTGGTAGCTATAAACTCAACGTTAGAGATACAACCGTCACCTCACATCATCCGTCACAACATTCTTGGCCTGGACTAATACCACTCCTCCCTCCGCCCCTCATGGCCATCTATCCTGCCCGTCCCTTACCTGCACCTTTCCGCTCCTTCCACAGCACGCACTCTAACATGGTCGTAGACCCTATCATGCTGATGCACACTATGCCGCACGGCCGGACGTGCCATTTCTGGGCCAAGAACGGTCTCTTTCGTAACCGCTATACGGCCAAGATTATGCGGGCGATGGGGGCCATCCCGGTGGACCGGGACACCAAAAACAACGCCGAGCTCTTCCAGCACACCCTCGATACCTTGCAAGCCGGCGGCCTAATTGGGTCGTTTCCCGAAGGTACCTCGTATACCCTCCCGCACATGATGGAACTGAAGGACGGGACATCATGGGCCGCCCTCGAGTACGCTGCCCGGTTGGAGGCCAGTCCGGAGTTTAGTGGCCGGCCCTCCCACGGGTCGGTACAGTTGAGCGACGGCGGGATCGTAACGTTTAGCAGTGGCAGCAGCGAACCGCTGAGCGGCCGGAGTAGTATTTGCAGCGGGGATGACGATACTATGGATCCACTCGAACTCGAACGCCTCATGGTCCAACTCGTACCCGTCGGATTGACATATACGGACAAGTGGAAATGGCGGACCGGTTGTATTGTCACGTAAGTTATTGGAAGCTTGTTTGCGAAATTCTTTAATCGCCGGGTTTTTACCATATGTGTATATATATGGAGTAGAGATCGAAGAGGAAAAGTAGGCCAGACTTCGAGCCCCAACACCTTATGGTGTTCGCCTCACCCGCAATACCTAACTCCCCCCGCCCGGCCTGCCCAATCTGGGCTCTATTTTCTTCGCGCCACAACCCTGTCCCGTTCATTCTAGATTTGGCGAACCGATTAACGTCCACCGCTACGTGGCCGATTTCCTCGTGGACAAGCGTAGCACTGTTAAGCGGCTGACACGCGACATTGGCCGGGCTTTCCGCGCTGTCACCATCAACGCACCCGACTGGGACTCCCTCCATGCCGCCGAACTGGCCCGTACAATCCTGTTTTCCGAATCCCCGCTCGACCCAGAGGATTTCGTGCCCGTCAGCCAGCAACTCGTCGATTTTTTCACCCCGGGTCGATGGGAAGATGGCGCTGCCGCCACCGCTACGACCGGGTCGGCCACCGACGAGAAGGCGGCATTGGTCGCCCAGGCCACCGGAGCGGTGGCCCAAGACCTACGCGAACGCCTCCTGACCTATCGCCAACAACTGGAGAAACTCCGGGTTACCGACCGCGACATCCGGGCCTACGCGCGGCGCACCGCAGGGGAGGCGAGTTCCACGGAACCCGTTGTGACGGCCCTCGTGGGCCGCCTGGCGTGGTTCATGATCGAGGTTCCGCTTAGCCTCCCAGGGGTTATCCTGCACTTCCCGGTCTACCTTCTGGCCAAACGGGCCGAAAAACGCGAACCCCTCCCGGAGAACCGAGCGCAACGCAAGATTGAAATTACGGTGCTCATCCTAGCCCCAGCCTACCTCTACATGATGTACTTTATCTGGCAGCGGATCTTTGCCGGGTCTCTGGCCGGGTTCGTGGCCGGTGTGGTCCTCGTCCCGCTGTACGCGCTCTACCACCTCGCGTATATTGACCATCGCTACGAAACGTTCAAGTCGTGCCTCGCCACCGTCCGCATCCTCCTCGCCGTTACCGGGTATAATTACCGCGTGGACGTGTCGCAGATTCATGGGGCATTTACCCTACGGGATCGGATCGCGCGGGGGTTGCTCGAGGCAGTGCGCGACTTCGGGGAGTCGTCCGTGACGGTCTCATTCCATCAGTCGTCACGGTCGTCGTCGGTCTGTAGCGGCGGTAGTCGTGAGGGAGGAGGCGACTGGTCCGCATCCCCCGGGTCGTCCGTGTTATTAGACACGTCGACGACGATACCTTCATTAACTGTTGTCCGGAAGGCCTTGACTTCGACTTGATGAAAGGAAAGAAGAGGGAAAGGGGGGGTGTCAACACGTTGACCATGCCTACCATTGCATTTTCTCTTCAAGTGGATGATATGTATTTTAAGAAACCGGACTCTCGCTTACACTACCAGTTGAATAAGCAATAATATTCAGTATGAACTTGTGATCATCGCTTGAGTTACTGAACGTTGGGTGTAATGTATCGATCGATCACCGTGTGACATCTGTAGTGCGTGTGGGCCTGAACTTTGAGCATTGGCTGTAGGTACGGAAACACTACGCTAGACATCCATAAGCCGCCTGCCTAGGCTGAGCGAACCCCCTCCCCCACTTCCCCCGTTTCAATATGTGTCAGATCTGATTACAGACCCTTGTCGCAGGCCTTCTCAATAGAACATGTCGCTGCTACTGTTGTTTATGCGGTTCCGCCACCTAAGTATTGTAATTCTCTCCTTCCCCTCCACCACCCGCCACCCCCTCTCCAAACACTCTCACCCACATCAATGGAGTGAGAGTGTACGCCTGGCCCGGTGAGACTGGGTGTGTACACAATTATCCCCCCCTCCCAACCCGCAACCGAGGTAACCTTGGTGGTCTCCCGATCTATTCCGATGCCGCGGGTTCGGAATTTTTTTTAGGCCAAGAAAGTAAGGAACGAGTAGGGTCTGTCCATAGCGAGTGTAGTCGGGCTTCGGAAATCGTCGGCAGGCGGTCTTCTTTGTCATTCGTTTATCCTGTTGGCCTGGAAACCTCTAGGAGAGCGGATCAAGTAAGCTTAATAGAATGAAGGGGGGAAGGGCGTTGACAGGACCTGCCCAAACCCTCTCTCTCCCCCCCGTCTCTACAGCCACCCTTTTCTCATGCAGGTAAGGAATCAACACAGCTCTTCCCCAGCCAGCCTATATCCGCGGGTAATTTCAATATGCGTGGAACCGCAGTAACTATTGCCTCGTTTAATTTGGTTCGGTGGGTGACAACGGCTCTTTGGATTGCCTTCGAATGGGCGACTCCCGCGCCGTCCTCCCCGCATCACTGCTACTAGCCGGTTCCGCACATGGTAGTCTGTAAGCAGCACATCTGACATTAAGCGGGGCTGCTCCGAGGTGTCACTATCGGCCGGCCCCCAAGCGATCCCAAATCGCCGGCATCGGTTCTAGGTCCTGCAGGAGGGTGGATTCGAGATTGGGCGTTCCTTGCAACCTGTCCGTTAGACTGCGAAGGGAAGAGTCACGCAAAGGAGACGAGGCCCGCAGTGCCATCTTCCAACTTGCTCGCGCCGTTTTCACCCGAACTCTGACAGTCCGGTAGAGTGGGGAGGGCGGGGTGATCACATACTCGAAAAAGGGGGAGGTGTGATGGTCACTAACTCTGGCTGCCACGATCCTTCGCCGACCATGCCTAACTGTAGGCAGGTTGCGTCGTACGGGAAGGGATTCAGGGCTGTACGGGTGTTGTAAGGGTCAAAGACCACTAGCAAGGGGGAGGGGGGAGCGGACTCGGCACAACGTGGGCCAAAACCTAGGGAATGATTGGCTTCACCGCCCCCTACAAGGTTGTGATATGTAGGGGCCGAGAGCAGAGAGGACGAGTGCTATGCCAAATGGGGAGGAGAACGCCCCCCTCCCCCCGTTTGTGAAACTATACGGCTGCTATTGAGTGCGAGAATGGGGACCCATAGCGCCAAAGGAGCAGCTCGGGCCTAGCTAGCGATACCAGCACCAGTGATTAGCCTAGGAATAAAAATAATAATTTCATGTGAACCGTTAGGGTAAGTGCTATGCCCGCACCAGGATCTACCGTGACCGACCCACCCCGCTTCCCAGCCGTTTAGGACGGTGACATGGAGTCGCAGATTTACATGTGACATTTAAGCAGAGCTTGACTTGCAACGTTTCATCATGCCCGTTTCGTTGGCCTGGATTGCCCTGGCTCCGCAACACCAAAATTTAAAAAATGGACACTTTAATACGGGCACTAGCGCAGTACTTCAGGCCCTACAGCAGAACGAAATACTACCTCCCTCCCCCCTCGCACACACATACACACACACTCGCGCGCGTGTGCACAATGAGGGGAGGGTCATTACAGCATGGCCCCAACCTCCGTTCCGAGCACTCTGCAGGTAAGGCTGAGCCTGGCCCGTCCGTATAATAAATTAAGGACCTAGACAGGAGACTTCCCCCCTGTGCCCTCCTTCCACGGTAGTTACCGTAGTAATAATATAGTGCTCGTTCTATTTTTAGGCACAGCGCACCAGCACAAGGTGGTGATGGCTCCTTCTATCACAGACGCACAATCACTCACTTACTTGGTATTCATTTCGACGCCACTCGCAGAACCCCGACCGCATAGTTTTCAAGTCTAGAGTGTCAAAATAGCAGTGTCCAACTCCGGATTCAGGCCGCCGACCGTTATTACTACAATAAGAGCCATAGCTGCCCGGGCCACGCGGTGATGATGACTACTGCATAAGCCGTCACGGGGACGCCGCTCAAAGCGTCGTCGGTTACCCACCCCGGCCTATTTCCCGAGCGTCGATTAGGCAGGTGAAATGGGGATTGTTCCTGCGTCGCTCAAGGCCCCCCTTCCTCTGGCTTAATCTTTCAGTGCAGCCCCGCCCCGCCATTTTCATCATTGTCTTGGTGGCTGACACTGGTAGCATTCTAGACCAACAATGTGGCTTGACACCCGACAATGCAAGAGAACGGGAGAGTCATAAACGAAGAGGCGAGTGCACAATTAATAGGGCGGAGAAGACCCGTGCTGACCTGGCAGCCGCTAAGGCACAAGGGTACAGATTGGAGTATTGAAACGGACCTACACCTTCCCGGACAAGAATTGACAGGGAAATTGGACCGGCACGCGAGAGAAGGAAACGGGGGGCTAGGGTACGGTCGGAGCGGGGAGATGCTCACGCCACGGACATGCCAGGCTCGGACGCAACTTACTGTTCACGTATCAAGTTGGGCCTAGCGATTTGTTGGAGAGAAGGGGGAGGGGAGGCAGCGTGGTCACCATAGCAGTATCAATATTGTTTGATCACACACCATGCCTAAACCCATATCGTAAGGTTGCCTCTTATAGTAGACCGCAATAAACGCGCGTCACTCTTCCACGCCCCTGGCCCAGCCACGTCGACGGCTGGCAGGTCGACGCCACGGATGGGAGGAGAGGAGGTATATTGACATAGTGGGGGGGGGGTTTAGGCGGGGGGGAATACACCGTAGATGGTGGTGGTAGAGGTCCTGGCGCCTGGTCGGGGCGAGACTCGTTGTCTTGGAGACCCTGGCTGGAGGCGGTTTCGCTACATCACCCTCTCCCCTGCACCACCCTGCGCCGTCTCCGCCGCCTCCTAATCCTGTCTCATCTTCATGTAAACCCCTCGCCTCGACCCATCGCTCCAACGCAATTCAAATAGCGGGCCGCCAAAGTGTGCTAAGAGAAGACGCAGGACCCAGGACGGAGAGAGAAAGAGAGGGGGCTACACCTATGCTTTTGGGCCCCGCAGGAATTGAAATGTCGACCTAATATGGTTGTGGCTAATATACTGGAATATTGGAGGGGGGGATGCGCAGCGGCGGCTGGATTCCACGGTCACCCCCCTGGCGGGCGACCACAAGACCCCAATGGCCGCAGGTCTGCTGAGCACCTGAGATTTACCGCTCATCTCCACCTTCCCTCCGTTCGTAAGCGTTTGCTGTTCCACTAAAGTTTGATTTTACTCGGTTGCACCAGTCTTGTATATGGGGGGGGAGCGGTAGTGCTGCAAGACTTTATAATGGATGTCTGGCGCAGCTATAGGTGTAGTGGCCAATTTAGGGGAGGGGGAGTGGGGTTGGGAACAGGATGGCGACGCGACCGGATTCGGGCGGCGATAGGTTGCGCAGCGACTGGTTGAATCCCATAAACCCTGTAGGTCGGGTGACAACGCCGGCGGGTGCAGATAGCAGCGGCTCGACGTACAAATCGAGTTCGAGGCGAGGACCCACGGGCCGTGGCCTAATTGGCAGAGGGCCACTGTACCTTGCCACCGGCTGTGTGGCTGACGGGCACCTAAGCTTTTATCCGGCATCGTACGCGTGTTGGCAAGCTCGAGTCGCCCGTAACTCCACTCTGATGAGCCACCCTTCAAAGCAATCGTTGATGTGGGCGATATATGGACAGGCACTTTCCTAGTGCCCACAGACGCCACAGCTAAATAAGATCTGTTCGCTGGTACCCTCGCCCGAAGACCATCATTGCTGTTTACTAGGCCGCTGGGGAGGTCGGCAAGACAAATTCGTGGCCGCCCTGGACTATTTACTCGGGCGGGAATCCATCCGCCCACCGAGGCCAAGCTAAGGGAGGGACATGCGAGGGTTACGAACCAGCCCCACCGCCTGAACCCCCCCCCCACCCCATCCTGCCTTCTCACTGTCAGGTCTCCCCCCCCCCAGGTTGTTGTACTACTTGCCCCGCCCCCGTCCCGAGGCCAACTCTTCGACTTCGGCCTCCCCTCCCCTGCCGTTCCCCTCTCTCGTTTTTTTTTCTCTTTCTCTCCCAGTTGCCATTTTGGGATTGCCCATCGTCTATGGGCTCTACGGTCGCCCATACTACTGTGGTTCTGGCCCGCTCCCTCCCTCCTTTTCGACGTCTTCCCCCCTTCTTTTTCTCCACCCCCGGGCCTTGCCTGGGCCACCTCGTCGCTCCTATAAAACCGCCCAGCCAGCGCGCTGTTGTGCCCTATGTATGTATTTCTCGCCCCTAGTTGACTCTCTGCCCAGTACTTTTGATTGCCACTCTCACCTCGCTTGCCGCATCTTATTCCCAACCTCCGGTCTGCCTCCTGAGCTCGTGGATCACATCCCGTTGTATATTTGGACCCCCTCCCCCCGACGTCAGCCGAGCTTTTCTCTCTGGCTTGTGACGCACTCCGTCACTTTCTTCCTGTCTGCCTGGTCTTGTGCGCGTATGCGTATATGCACCCTGCCTCCTTGCTCTATAAAAAGATTAGTTCTGGCCGCCCCCCGGGCATTCGTCGCTTCTTGTCGTCTGTGACTGGCTCCTATTTGCTCCGCTCGCCCACTTGCCCAACGTACGTGGCCCTTCTCTTCTTCTCCATTCCTCTTTTACCTTTTTTTATTAGCGTCTTGTCACCACCCTAGCTACCTTTCCAGCCCGAACCCTCCTCCACTGCCCACTTAGTCTTGCGTCAGCCCCCCCCTCCGCATTTCAGCTCCGAGAGGCTCCTCGCTCTATCAACTGTGGCCTGTCCCCTTTCCTTACCACTCTGGCAAACCTCTCTTCGCCCCCGCCCATTCCTTGCTGGCTCGTGCCTCTAGAGACCAAACTTAGCTTGCTAATTTCCACTCCATTCAGCTGAGTACGGCTTACCCCTCGTCCAAAAACGTCATTCCAACCTCTCCATTGACTTCGATTCCCTGCACTTCTCTTCCACTACTGCCTTCCATCCCCTCCCCTACCTACACCACCCCTGGCTTACCCTTACCTCACCCACCCACCATGACAGCCGCTACAGCCGGTATGAATTTCCTGGAGGAGAACCGGGCCTTGCTCAACCTCACCGTCAATTCCGTCAACTCGGTGCTCAACTGCCAGCGCGTGTCACCGTACAACCTGACCCTCTCGCTCAAGCGGTGTTCCGATGAGGTCCTGGCCGCGGCCACCGCCGCCGCCGCCACAGCCGCTGCTTCGCCACCGCCGCAGGAGTCCTCAGCTAGTGGCGCCGGCACTGCCCCGCTGTGCCCACCAGTCCCTTCAGCCCTCCTGCTACCGCCCTTGGACGAATTTGTGCGGTCGACATGCAGCCAGCTGCGACCGTCATTCCTGGCCCTGGTATCGAGTCTCGTTTACGTCGAGCGCCTGCGGGAGATGCTTCCAGCCACCGCCCGTGGGTCTCGCGACACCCCCTACCGCATCTTCTTGGCCGCCCTTATGGTGTCTGACAAGTTTCTCCACGATAATAAGGCCTTCCGGACCCGTACCGTCGCCGACGCCACACGGGGCGCCTTCAACGTCCAACAGGTCAACCGGATGGAGGCCACGTTTATGTCCCTGATGCGCTACCGCCTGTGGATTAAGGCCGACGAACTCGAGGCGTTCCTGCAGCGGAACGGCCTTACCTACCCGCCGGCCGCCTCGACCGAGTAGTATATGGCCCCGCAAACTTATTTGGTGTGAGACGTGAACTCCCTTCACCTGGCGCACCCATCTCCTTTGCCTCTCTCTCTCTCTCTCTCTCTCTCTCCCTCCCTCTCTCTCTACCATCTATTTCTCCATCTACCTACCTGCATTACTCATCCCCTTCTCCTCTTGTATTTGTGCTTATCAACAATGGCGGAACCTTGTTCTGCGCCCCGGCACCCGTCTCTTGTCAACCAAGGCTCTCCGTGCCTCTGTAATATAATCCCCATTGACCACCGCCAAAACCTATCCGGTCGTCCGTAGTGGTTCTCACCATGCGTCTGTAATATTATATATATCCACTGTACCAGGTGCACTAGGCTACCAGTCACCTTTTTCCTCACGCGCCCCACTGTACATTGTGGCTCTTGTGACTGTGCCTGCGACTAACCGATAACTCGGCTCCAGCCTCTACTCTTCACTCCTTTTCGGCATGACGGGCCATATTATCATGTGGGACAATTTAGTCTACAGGCTCATAACCCGCTAATGGTTCATGTGGGCAACTACGGTCAGTTGTCATTACGTCGTAGCGGAGAAGTACGGCGAAAAAATGGGGAAAAATCACCAGATCATTCAGCGGTATTACCTACCCCCATCTTGACACCCGTCTGTCGGGCGCATACATTTGACTGGGTTGGTCGTATATGCACTACCAGGTGCCACTGGCTTTGCCCAAACTTATTGACCACGGCCCGTCGGTCCGTACTGTCATGGCCGCCACTAGACGGATCTCTCTCCAGTCCCCCTTGCACTGGACCTGACATTAATTACCTTGTGGGTATCTCAATCTAAGCTTTTGCTGCGGGGAGAATAAAGGCTTTTAAAATCCGCAGGCCCGCGCTATGGCCACTGCGCTAGTTGCCTGCGTCATCGCCCAACCTCGACAGAAATCCGCTTACCCGCATTTCACTCACCCTGCCGCGCTCACTCGTGCTGAGGTTCTACCAAATCAACATCCGCGTGCAGTGGAAGGATGCAGCGTCAGGATGTCCGATCATGGTCATAGTGTGCGGGTGTCAATCAACCAGGTGGCACAGTCAATAAACGTCTATCCTTCCTTCCCACCCCCAACCCGTCCAAGATGTTGTGTTGTTCCATCTCCACACCCCCAACCGCCGGGAGAAAACGGGTGGAAGCGTGGATGTGTTTAGGGGTACCTCATGCGTGTGTATTCCCCAGCGCCGAAGCATCTAAAGTCACTAGTCGCCCTCACTCTTCAGAATGCAAAACCGCTTTTGGAATGGTCATCTTCGTGTTTACCATAACACGCGTCTCTACTACAATTCGTCTGTTTATAGCTTGATATCAATTCGATTAGCTGTAATCCCCAAGCAAGCAGAGTGACCAGACCATATGGATTGGAGGGGGGGGGGCTAGAGACCCGCCTTGCGACCGATAGCACTTCGGTTCTTATCGTCGCGATATCTACCATTTGATCTGAACACCCAGGTGTGATCAGCCGAAGTCATTGATCGGGTGAACCTAACATCCCGCCAATCCATGCCAAAAACAGTCCTGGGCGTGAACGATCCCTTTTTGAGGCTCTGCATATTGGCCTTCGCTTGGCCCACTCGGCTAAGTGCAGAGGGGTATTGCTAGCAGCCACCCTCCCCGTCCAACTCCCACCCCACATTACGCACAGGGATCAGTACTAAACTGATATCCAACCAAGCGTTCGCTGTGCTGCGGCTATCACCAAGTCCGTGATACACACCCGGACGTCCCCTTTAACCTGCAAGCCCTGTTGGACACCAAACTATTCCACGAATCTTCCCCCTAAAACGTGCCACCGCCTCCAGTACCGTTGCAGCCCTCCCTTGTAATGGTATCCCGAAATGTACTAATCGCAAACTATCCTTCTCGCGAGAGGCCCGCTTACATGCTGACCCCGGTCTTGCCACTCCAGTAGCAGCATGGTCCAAGGAGGGGGAGGGCAGCGCTAACGTAGGTAGAGCAAGGACCAGGTCGCCTGTATCGGGTGCAGAGACCGCTTATCAGTCAACTCTGACCCTTCATCCGCCTTCTAAAATCGTATCTACCTCAACCACTGTCAACACATACCTTCCGCGCCAGTCGCTCACTTGCCGCGTTATCCAATCTTCCGACCCTTAAGGACCACAGGTTTCCGCGGTACACCCTCTTAATTCACAGCCATGGTTAAATAGGTGAAATCCGGATGATCCTCAATCCAGTGTACCAAGAAGTGCGACCTTGACGCCATGGATCTCTCTCGGAACACGGCACATCAAAGTGCCAAATGGAATGGTGTACTGACTGGCTGGCTGGCTTATTATCGTATATATATCTATTTACATACCCTGTTTAGTTGGCATGCGAGTGCCAGTAAATAGTGAGAATGGCACCCGCGACATCACCCATAGATGGTAAACACCAAGCACAGCCACCTATCTAACCGAAGGTATACGAAATAAAAATGACCTCACACGCGACAACCTGGTACATCGTCATTAGGTGGATGACACGACAAGTTTACTTCACAAAAGTTCCCGCAGTGGCCGAAACGGCTCAGCCGAGCCGGCCATGTTAACACCCGCCGACGAAGGCGGAGGTGGTAGGCGCCGCACGAGTGTATCCGCCGTAAAGTAGCCCTGCTGTTGCCAGTCGAGGATCTGGGCCCACGCGAACGGCCCGTATACCTCGGCGTCGGGATCGGCGTTGTACTTGTACTGCCACTGACTGCCCGGCGTTTCGGAACCGTCTTTGGTGTCGGTCGGCTGTACTAGCACGGATCCGTCCTCATCGGCACTGTCGTCGTCGAGGTCGGCCAGCAACTCCCGGGCCAGATCACCGGTGGTGGTACTGGGAACTGCCGTAGGGTCGGGGGGAGCTACTCCCGCCCCGCCGGTCGAAACCTCCGGTGTGTCGAGTGGGAACGGCGGGAGCGGCGTCCCAGGTAGCCATTCGTCGGGGATCAGATCCAGTTTACGAAGTTCCCGGACCAGCTGCTCGTACGTCATCTCATAAATTTGAAAATCGCCCTCGGCCATCCGCAGGTCGCAGAGCTGCGTGATGAGTTCGATATCGTGGGTCCGCCGGGTCTTCCCTTCCTCCGCATGGTCGTCCGCGCCTCCTTCCGTCGGCGACTGGTCGTCGGCCCTACCATCCTTGGATATTGCTTTAGCCTTACTCCCGCCGCCCCATCGCCGCTTAGCCTTGGACTTGTCGTTCTTGCCGCCTAGCCGCGCGAGGGCCCTCAAGACGGTCTCCCGTGGCTGTAGCAGCCCCACCAGGGTATACCACACCCGTTCGACCGTCCAATGCCGCAGCTTCTCCTGGGCGTCCCGTTCAGCCCGCTGGGCCTCGTCGAGTTGCCGACGGTGGGCAGCAGATGCGGCCTGGATATCGCGTTGCGACGAAACGTCTTCCAACCACTGGTCGTGGAAGGCCAGCGGGTCGCGCGCCCGCCGGACGTAGTTGCCCTCGGCGTCAAAATCACCCTCCTCGAGGTCCTGTTTCATGTTGAAGGCTTCGATCGTTTGCTGGCCCTCTACATCGTACTCATCTTTGGACGTCGTGATCTGGCCTACAATGTCGGAAGGGTTGAGACGAGTCGACCGATCACCATCAGCCGTGTCGTCGGCATCGTCCACGTCCGTCTTGAGGGGACCGGTGGGTGCAAACATGTCGTCATCCTCGTCGTTGTCTAAGGCGGCCGCCTTACCCTTGGCATCGACAGACCCGATGGGTCGTTTATCTAACACCTTGGTATTTCGGTGGTGTTGTGGCTGGTAAGCATAATCCTGCGCGTCGGCGTCCACGCCGTCATCGTCTTCGACACCGCCCAGGTCCCGATCAGCCTTACCGTCACCCTTAGGGGCCTGCTGACGACGCCGTTTCCGCAGTTCGCGGATCCGATGGGCCTCGACCTTCGTCAGGGTGTTCTCCGCATCTAATTCATCACCGCCGTCGCCGGTGTCGATAACTCCTTGATCGGCTGGGTCATAGGCCGCTACGTCTTCGACTGCCTCTTCGTCCTCCTGGTCGTCATTGTATACTGTGCGTCCACCCTTCGACCATTGAATTGTATCGACATAGTCGTCTTCGTCATCGCTGGCATCGAGGTCACGGAGAGCGCCGCGTCGGGGCTTCGAAAGCTCAAGATCCACGTCGGAAGGACCATCGTCATTGCTGTCAGAATCCCCGGCTGATTGGTAACGGCTGCGTTTAGAGGACCCGGCCGTCGCGTTCGGCCACTGTGGCGCCGCGCCGCGTTTACTGGGCATGGTAAGGTTTGGTTTGAAATGAGGCCACGTTTAGTGGGCCGGAGAACTGGGTAAATGAATAGCCAACGGGCGTAAATTCAACAAGTACAAGAGAATCGGTGGTACTAGGTAATGCGTATAAAAGATAAATAAGGGGTTTTCATGTATATGGTGCAAGCATACGAGCAAAATGAGATTGGGCCAGGCGGGGCAATAGTTCTCACACTGGTGTGATGACGGGGACGCGTATGGCAGGTGCGTCTGTACGCAGCCTAGAAGCAACCAGGGACTGTAACTCTTGCCAGCTTAAAGGGCAACCGCACACCAAACGCCAGCGTGGCCAGGTGATTTAAGCTCCTCTTTACGGGCCCAGACCACCAACTGCCAGTATCAGGCCACGGGCTAACTCCGGCTTGCCAGGGAGTATACCAACAGATCATAGGTTTAGAGCCCCTACACCATTGGGGGCTGATAGGGTTGTTGGCTACAGCTGTCCCACGTAAGGTTACCTGTGCAGTTAAGAAGAGGGCCAATTATTACTTTCTATGGCTCAGCCTGGATCCCAATGGGGGGGGGCTCAATAGGATGAGTGTAATGTGCTATCAAATGTAACCTCTAAACATATGTGTGTAAGGGGCAGGGTTTCTAGGGTAGATGGAGAGTGTGTTAACCATACAGGCCTTAGTGTTGCTTGTAGTAGTAGTAGTAGGTTTGGTAGGTATCATGCTGGGTTATTTTTGAAATTGCTTTTACCATTATCAATCAAAGGCACCCATCATGTGCAGCTATCTACCATTTAGGGTGCAATTCATTCACACAAAGCCACTGATTCAATCAGTTGTGGCATCTCCACCCCTTTCTCTACCTAAATGAGTTTATCCCACATACCAAATATCCTTTCCCAGCAATGCCAACCCTCCTAACCTGTTGGACATCACCCCTTTTTGACAGGCACCTCCACTTCAATTCTTTTAGGGCTTAGCCTCCACCAGTCTTCCTCCTCTAAACTGATGCGGTAGCTTGTGTGCTGATATTAGGCCCAAGTCTAATACCATAACCAAAAGGCTATTCTACTATCACAGAATATGTGGTTCTGAA
>JANBPT010000744.1:0-24291 GCA_027575765.1 Tieghemiomyces parasiticus
AGGTTTATCACGTGGCCCGGCACCGGCGAACGCCTGTACCAGAGCGGCGACCTGGCCCGCTGGCTGCCCGACGGCCAGATCGAGTGCCTGGGCCGTATCGACCACCAAGTCAAGGTGCGCGGCTTCCGTGTTGAGCTGGGGGAGGTGGAAGCCGCCCTGGAGACCCACCCGGCGGTCAACCAGGCCTGCGTCCTGGTCCAAGGGGCGCACCTGGTCGGCTATTTAGTCACAAGTGGCGGCTTTACCCACCAACATATCTTGGACCACATCCGTGCCAGTCAGCCTCACTATATGGTGCCTAGCGCACTGGTCGACGTTGACGAGTTTCCCCGTAGCCGCACAGGTAAAATCGACCGCAAGGCCCTTCCACCGTACGACTTTAGCTGCAGCTCCCATGGCTGTAGCGATCAGGGGGACTGCTCGCCCGAGGAAAGAAAGCTATTAGGCATCGTGGCCACTTGTTTACGACTTGACTTGGATTCAGTGTCGCTCGACGCTACTCTTTACCAACTGGGTGGTAACTCTCTATCCGCCATCCAGATAACGGCACAGTGCCAACGTAGTGGCCTGGGCTTGCAACTGGCCGACCTCAATCGCAATACGACCCTCCGCCGGGCTGCCCAACTAGCCATGGCCATAGATGATACCAGTAGTGCGACAGGTGGGCAGGGACAGATGGACCTTGTATAACTCACCCTAGCGCAGGGCTGTTTTCACTTCTTGTTGCTGGTCGGTCTCAACCAAATGGCTGTGTCTGGCCTGGAGAAATCATGTCACCGCTTTACTGAAGGGATGTGGCAGCAAGCTGGGAAACGCCCCATCCGACCCCACTCCTCGCCCCAGGCTGTATTCCACAGGGATGACCACTCGGTGGGTATTGCCGGCTTGCCTTCTGCCGAATTGCCGGTCGGATAGTCATTCTAGACTCCTTGTCTGCACCCATTACTATAGTCGATGCAAAGGACAGCTCCCCATTGGCATCTTCCGCGTGCATGACTTGGGTAACGAGCGGCATATTTTCCCTGGTGCTCATCACTACGTTTCGGACTGCATGCCGTACAGGGCCATGGGGCAAGTTTTGGGACGCTTCCCGTTCGCCCTGACTAAGGGTTGCTAGCGGCCTGCTACCAAGTCTAGGCTGACCACCTACACTAGGAGGTGCAGGGCCCGAGTCTGGCCTCTTTGACCCTACCACCATCATTTTTTCTCCCCCACCTATCGGTTACTACGGTGAACGGCGGCACTGCTACATTTTGGTTATATTTTCCTAATCTCACAAGCGATGCCTCGACCGTGGAAATCGCCTCTACCTTCAACATCCACGGCCGCCCACCCGTTAGATAAAGTGCACAGGCTATATCTTACACGACAGTTGTCTTTACCCACCATCTGCCGGCTGCGATTGTGGCTCCAGTAAACGCAAATCTGATGGCGGCCCTTCGCAGCACCCAATGCACAGCAATTATATAAATGAAGGATGATATATGATGGAAAGGACCAGCTTGCTAATCGGTTGGATATGGCCAGAAAAGAGAATGTATCTAAAGAGGAGAAACAGAGAGGGCACCTGAGCCCAACAAGGGGGGGGGAGGAGTGCAGGCGTGGGTGAAAATGTCAGCGCATGAGAGTACCCAATAAACAAAGAGATAAGATACGATAAGTAGAGAACAAACAATTTGTAAGACTAACCAGTCCTGTATTAGCTTATGTCTCTACTACAATGCAGTAGGTTTCCGTTTTTATGAGGTTCTATGGCGGTATTGCCATAGTGATTGCCAAAAAAAAGGGGGGAAAGTGGTTGCCTAAAACGACTTCACACCACAATGCACAAGGCAGTAGAAACCCAAGGACACCATCACACCTCCAACCAGCCACTCATGCACCTGACAAGATCAGCCAATTCCACCACCTACACGTCTCACCACAGGCATCTAGACTGTCTCTACTTTCAAATGAAACTTGCCATGCTCCCTTTTGCTTCCATATGGCTCCATTATTATCTACATTAGCACCTACTGACAGGGCCAAGGCACAGACCTCTGCCTTATAGAAGGCAAGAAATTGGTACCAGTAAAGATAAATAAATAGATACATAACATATTCCTTAGGTCAAAACCATACCTGTGGTGATTGGGAACCACTACATTAGATTATTGCAAGGTAAAGTCCAAGTCTGCTATTTCAGAACCATGCATTCTGTGATAGTAGAATAGCCTTTTGCTATGGTATTAGACTTGGGCTTAATATCAGCACACAGGGCCAGTACTGGGCCCTTATCAGTTTCTATGCAGCTGAGGTGCAATGCTGGTGGCCAATGCCATGCTTTACCACCTTCACAACCACGGCTACCCTTAACCCTATAGCCAGCCCTGTATTATGATGCTCTGGACCCTTGACAATGGCATCTTTTATGTGGGGGCCACTGTGAAGGTACATTCACTGGCAATCTATATGGGTCAAGTGCTTTCTCTCAGTCTGAGCAGTTTGTGATCCAGGCAGATCACTTGAAGCACCCACTGCATGGGAGAGGAACAGGACCACTTGCACCATGGCACCTGTAGGGGGGAATGGAAAAGCAGGGAGTTGGAGACCTTGGTGGGTTATGGCAAAATGGGCGGGTTGGTTAGTTAGCAAGTGGTGGTGACAGGTGAGGGAGGCAGACAGGAGGTGGAGATGTGGTGTGAGGGAAGCATGGGCCAACCAGTGGTGCCAGGTCACCTGTGGCCAGGCCTGGCTGGACCTGCCATCTGTTCATGTGCCCTGGGATTTGGTTGATTTTGGCTTTAAATGAGTAGCCTGGCACAGTCTGGCCAGAATTCAAGGACCATGGCTAATAGAGAATAACTAAACCCTGCCATTAGATTTAGACCTGTTAAGCCAGTGTCTTGTACAGCTATTGATATAGTAGTATTGTGCTGGGAACTCTCAAGGTGACTGGGAAAGGCATCCATGCTGAACTACTTTATCATGCACATACAGAAAAGGTAGAAATATTTACCAAGGAAAACGTGGGGTGAGTATGGCAGAGGGGAGGCAGCCCCCATTACCTCACATGTTATTGTAGCTAAAGTAGAACAGCACCAGCATTTGACTACCATCTAATTGGGCAACATGTCCACTAAGGAAAGCCCTAGGCCTTTAATGCCCTGGTTCATCATATCAAATCAATACACTCATGAGTTGAGTAGCTGAATGTGGCTGATCGACTAGTCAACTGGGTTGGGTGCTGGTAGGTGGATGCAAACCTTCTCTGTGCCATTCATTCCGTTCCAGTGAAGTGGTGCACAAATTGCAAATAGTTGGTTGGTGGATACATGACTTAAGTAGGCGCCTGTGGTGCCCACAGATGGGGGTTTGGCGCCCACTGGGCAAGTAGTCAGGTGGGGAGGGTTTATTGGAGGGGTGGAGGGCCACCCAGTGATGGGGAATGCTACACACCGTCAAGCAAATACAAGCAACTAGGTGACACAACAGAGTGCGAGTTCATCAAGGTGCACTCAGAGGTCCCCAAAGTAAGTTTGGACTGTGCCAGGCCGTGTTCGTGCTCCCGGGGCCTAAATACGACGGGATGCTCGCGCTACCCTGCGCATTTTATTTGCGTATAATCAACACCCTCGCAGCCAGCTACACCACCAAGCGTCGTATTCAGTGCTGCCATGCGCATTGTTTTTAGTCCTCTGTGTCAAAGTTCTGGTGACTAATTGTGCATCCCTATTGGGTCACACTCTAGACCTTTTCCAAATCTACCAGTGGCAGAAAAAAAAAGTACTACCATAATTTACGAACCACGCTAATACTACATTTGAATAGACTATATAATCTGCCTAGGTGTTAGCCAATGCTGATTTAATACACGGAATATAACAATTATTTCACGACCAGGTTAGTCGCACCGAACTATGGTATATTACAAAGGTAAGGGGTAATTCCTATCAGGTGCCATAGCAACTAGAGCTGGTACAGGGCAATGGCTCCGGCTATAGCGACCATGGCGCTGGAGACGGCAGCAGAGTTAGAGGCAGACGAGGTGTCATCAGCATCGTTAGTGGAGCTGGCGAGCACGGAGTCCAGCTCGGAGGTGGCGCTCGCCAACTGGGCGTTGAGGGAAGTCATGACGCCGTTCATGACACTGGACAGCTTGGGGGAGTATTGGCTGATGCAACCGGTGACGCATTTGGTGTAGTTCTCGATGCTGTTGGAGCTCGCATCGGAGGGCACGGGGCAGGCCGTTTCGCAGCTCATCATGCCCTCGGCATCCG
Organism: Tieghemiomyces parasiticus; assembly: GCA_027575765.1. Taxonomy (NCBI): domain Eukaryota; kingdom Fungi; phylum Kickxellomycota; class Dimargaritomycetes; order Dimargaritales; family Dimargaritaceae; genus Tieghemiomyces; species Tieghemiomyces parasiticus. Next base: position 4,260 of record JANBPT010000744.1, read on the forward strand.
CCTTGGAGATGCCCAAGCAAGTCTGGCCGCAAGCGATAGGGTCAGCGCTACAGCTGGGCTTCTGCATGCAATCCATGATGCTGTTTAGGTCATCGGTGTTGGCGAGGACGGTAGCGCCGGCGGCAGCAAGGAAAAGGACGGCAGTGGCACACTTCATGGTGAAGATAGGGATTGTAAAGGGGCACGGGGGAAGTTGGGCGAAAAAATCGTTAGGGCGTACAATACACGTGTATCAGGCTGGGAGGGATGAACTGAGATGTGGTATGGCAGGAAAGGTCTCGAGTCGGCAGTACTTATACCCTTGCTGTCTCTGGCGCTCGCTCACTCTTGTTACCCTACCACCCACGCTCTTCTTCTCCCCCCATGATCCCAACTGCGAGGTAAAGAGAAGGACTTTGACAATGCCCTATCAGGCCAAGGCCAGACGATAACGGACAATAAGTTGAAGGGATCATGTGCACTGGGGATTGTCGTACGCCAGAGGATGGCGCATTGGTGGCTATGGGTGCTTTTGAGACGAGGCGGACTGTAACGGGAGACAAGCAGATCTCAATGAGAGAAGAGAAACGGAAAAGCGGACCCAGTAGAGACTCGGCAATCCCTGGGCCACCATGAACCCGAGCAATCCCAGGAACTTCTCCATTAGCACCCCCAGGAGAAGAACACGCGATAGACAACCAGGGCGACGGCCACAAGGGATGCTGCAAGCTACACGACTCATGCGGGATTTGGAGGGTATACGACAACGTCCTCCCTACACCGACTACCAGTCCATGCTCGAAACACCACTCGGACCCCCTCGCCCGCCCCACCTCGAACGACCATCACAGGATGTCACAGTAAGAAAAGAATTCAATCCACTCCATATGATTTCATTTCACCAATAGAGCCAGGTACTCCTCAGACGGCGATTATAATGAGGTGAAAAATATATATTAAAAAAGCCACCGACAGGTATATATTGATAGGGACAACCTTGCCGCTAACCTCCCTCGAGTTACATGGGAGTAGAATCCATAGAATGGGTAGGAGCTGATGGATTTCGTGTTCATTAACTCTAGGGCAGACTTAAAAAGATGACCCACCATACTTCACCTCTTCGTTTTCTTGCTGTAGTTGACCTTGGGCTTGTCGATTCGTTTCTTAAGCGTTCAGTATAGCGAGGCAAGTAGTTAGTACTTGGCTAGGACATCTGCAATGGCGTAGCGTCCCTCGTTTTCTCATTTTCCGGCTCAGTGTCACAGGGTATGGAATTGCCCTGAGGCAGCCGCTGTTGGCTCGTTCGGAAGGGGAAAAAAAGAAGGAATATGTATATTTTATGTCGTAGAATGGTTTATCCAGAACTCTGTCGAACGAAAGACCTAACATTGTGCCCTTCATTTGTATCCCCACTGTACTAAGGATTCAGGGTGGACTCTTTAGCTCGAACTGTTGATACTGTGGATTGATCTTCGACCAAGCCTGGATACAAAGCACCCACCCAGGCTGCCATTGTCTGTACATTTTTTTGGATTCAGCTGAGGAAAGGTGTGTGCTGATCAACTGCAAGGGCTAGACTCGGGCCGATGAGGGCACAATAGCATGCATCTGCTCGGGGCCACAATATGAATTAAATCCTGAGCGTATTCAATTGGTTCCGACCACCGAAAATGCCTCGGAGACGTCGCGTCTCTGGGTTGACAATGGGGAGTACCCTCGATGCCGAGGTAATATGGATACAAGCAGAGAACGGAGTAACAATGCTACGCGCCATGATGCCAGCATTACCAGGCCTGGCCTATCCGGCTAGTAGGCAGAGACAATAAAGCTAATGCAGCGGTCAGCGGTAGACCCGAACACTACCCCAGCCTCGCGACCGTAGCCATACAACCCGATTCCTCTGTTTACGGACCGTAAAAGTAGGCCTGCGGGCTAAATCATTGTGTGCGTTCGGGTTAGCTGGGGTCGGGACTGGTGCTTCACCGTTGCGCATTGCACTGAGGTGGTTGGCCAGCCCCTTCTTCAGCCTGGTTCATTATATTCAGTCGCCCCATATGCACACGCTTTTAGCCCGGCCGTCGCCCTCTAACCGCAAACGTTCTCCAGCTGAACGAATCGCTTCTTCCCTCCTGCAGCGGCCATGACCCACGTACTCGGCGTTGGTGCCATCGGCACCCTGGTCGCCTTCCACCTCAAGCGGGCGTACCCCGGCTCACCCGTCACCCTACTGCTCCGCAATCAGGCTGCCCGGCGCTCCTGGATTGAGAAGGCCGGAGAGCGCCTGACGATCCGTCCCCTCAGGCCTGGCCTACACGAACCAACGCCACCAAAAGACACGTCGGCCACGGGGTGTACCGGCACCCAGGGCGGATTCCAGTACGAGGTACTAGACCACATGACAGACCCCGGGCCCATCCGGCGCCTGATCATCACCACCAAAGCCCACCAGACCGTGGATGCCTATGCGCAGCTGATTCCGCGCCTCGGCCCGTCCAGTGTCGTCGTGCTACTGCAGAACGGAATCGGGGTGCAGGAGGGAATCCTCAGTCGGCACTACCCGAGCCGAGGAGGATCCCTCAATACCGAAATACCCCATTTTGTCCTGGGAACCACCAACCATGGCTGCTACCGTGAGGCGCCATTCCGTATCGTCCACGCCGGCCTCGGTGAGATCAGCTTGGGGTCCCAAGCCCCTGCCGCTCCCGAGGTCCAGGCCACGCTTGAGACCCTACCGGGCGTTGATGGGTTAAACGTGCACACCGAGTCCTGGCCGGCCCTCAGCCGCCGGCTCCTCGTCAAGCTGGCCGTCAATGGCTTCATCAACGCGCTCACCGCCCTCTTTGACTGTCCCAACGGAGACTTGGTCACCCATTCGCGGTACCGGGCGCTACTCGATTTCTTCTGTCGCGAAACCAGCGCCATCCTGACCAAGCATGTCGAAGCACAGGGTTGCGGCACTGCCACGCATTGCGCGTCCACAACCGACGAACTAGCCCGCAGTTTGACCCCGGAGGCGCTCCGCACGGCCATACTGCACACATGCCGTTTAACAGCGGCCAACGAATCATCCATGCGCCAAGATTACCGAGCCGGCAGACAGACCGAGATCGACTACATCAACGGCTACTTGACTCGACTGGCCACGCGCTACGGCCTGCCCGGCCCTTACAACCAGCTCGTCACTAGGCTCATTGCTGACCGGGTGGGCCACCCGGGAAGGCAGCTGCTCTCACTGGCGCAAGGAAGCGATGGGCAGGGTGCACCGTGAGAAGCGGGCGAGGGTATCGGGATGCGAATCGTAAGACTGGCGGCTAGGCATCCAGCAGACTGCAGTGTATTCCAGGGCGTCTAGGTCTGCGCACCCCTAATCGTCAGTCGGACAGCTCAAAGAGTACCGGGTACTTTGAGAACGACCGGGCTCAATCTCTACCGCCTGCAGAGGCTTAATGGGGTCGCGGAAGGGCCCCCTCCCCTTCCCAGAAATAAGCCTTGCAACGGGGTGGCCAATACATGTCTAACGTAACCTGTGGGGTTCCCTTGGTCGGGGTGATGCACCATTAGGATGACTACATAGCTATCGTGTCGTGCCTCACAAGCTGATAGCTACCCGCGGTTGAAGAAAATGGAACAATGCGTAGTTGGCATTGGGGGGGTGTCATCAGTTATTTCCCGCAATAACCGGTGCCATTGGTTGTGATAGTGAAAATTTTTAGAACACTGGAGAGGCGGTGCCTTATGCCCAATATTGTCCATACATAATCAACTATCGAATAATTGGCCGCAGCTGAAGCCAGCCTGGATCTTTTTAAAAAAGAACACATATTAAGCAATTCCATAACACGTTATGCCTTGATCTATCCCAGTACCCATCATTTTGCGATACAGATATATGCTGGGTTAAGAATGTGCCTGAAGATACCAAATTCCATTCCTAGCTCGAGTGGTGCAGTGGATGTTATAATAAAAATATAGTCAAGACCCAAAAAGTAAGCAATGTCGTGCGTTGGGAACGAGCGCAGCAATAGAAACATTTAGAGACCAAAGGCGCTCAGTGGTACAGTTGATGATGCGGAATGAAAGGGGCAAGTAATGGGTTTGGAGAAACATTAGCTAGTGGCCCAAGGTTGGCTACAGCGATGTGCCATCAAGCCCCGGGGCGGAAATAATCAGGGTAATTTATTGTTGCGAGGTGAGGGGAAGCTGGTAGTCGTTGGCCACCTCGTGCTCAAAGATGGCCCCAAGTGCGGCGGCTACGCTACGTAGGTCGGAAATAGCGCACCAAATCTTCACATCGGCATCAAGTTCGGGGGGGGGGGTTGACTGCCTGGCAGCCAGAAATACTGCATTGGGTATGTCCTTTCTCTCTATGGGAGTCCACTCAATATATAATACCCCCAATATATCTAGGCCTGTTATGCTGATCCTATGGATTTGTGTGAGGCCTTCTGGTTAGGGCGAGTAGAACTTTAGTACGGCTATATAGATATAGTAATGTTGCAGAACGGATACTTGATATTCGGATCAGCCCAACTCAATTGTCAGACATCATCCGTGGCTGTGCCCAGCTACTCATTGGGAGTATTTTTCTCGTATTTCTTGAGCGCATTGGCCGCCACCTATCTCCTACAACTTGGCCTCTTTGGTACCCATCCGGAATGCGCCGAACCATTTTAATGGGGCTGTTGATGGCGGTGCCCGTGGCTGGACGGCTTGGTGGATTTGGTGTCAGCATTCTTAGCTGGTCCTGGCAGGCCAGGCGTGGACTCCGGTTATGGGAAACAGTGGGGGGGGTCAGGTGCAAGGGGTATTCTAAACACCAGTGACCGGGGAGTGCTGACAAAGACGGCCAGGGTGAGGGCGATGATTGTGTAGGTGAATTAAACCAGTGGGTGACGAAGAGAGACGGTGGTTAGAAAAAAAAAAGTTGAGAGATATCCAGTTAATCTACGCCTCTCAGCTTGGTAGGGGTCAGTTTCGTGAGACCATCAATAGATTCGACTTCCCTGGACAGTTCATAGTTACTATCCTCAATGTCAATCGTAATGGCGACCTCTTACTAACAAGGCGAGGTTCCTTAACATCAATCATTTTAGATGTCCCCAGATAGGGGCCAGTAAATGTAGCATGTACCACTTTGACGTACAACTGACATGCTGAGCCCGACTTACCATTTTACTATATTCATTTTCTATTCCTTATAGCGAAGGGGTTGGGCTAGTTCTATGGGAGGTACCTAGTCGCACCCCAGCATGGAAAAGGTGGCTAGTTAACTATAAATAGGCAGGGCGCAGAATACATAAGGAGGGACACTAGAGCATAAGCCGGAGTAGTCAGCGCCACACCCCTAGGGCAAGCCCAATCTCTGAGCGTTTCGAATAGAATCGGATATTGCCTAGGTGAAGGTCTGCGGGCAGGCAGCCGGTAGTCAATGATATGCATCATTTTCAACTAATGCAAATGACAGTGGGATAAACCTAAGATGCAGGTACTTGATCGTATCTGTATTGCGTCCAAGTCGTGACATTCAAGCGGACAGTGAGGGATGTAGGCTTCGCAGAACTCCGCCCCCCTCCCATTCCTTCTAGTACATCTGAGCTTCATTTCAATCCGAGCATACTGTACTCGAAAGGGCAGGCATGTCCTTCTCCATCAAGCCACTGCCAAGCTTCCCAGCTTCACCGTCGCAACATCAAACCTTCCCAATCTTCATCATTCCATCAAGGATGTTCTATTATTCTCGGGCAAACATCAGGAATCCCTGGAAGTGTCCGGAAGTGAACAGCGGCCCCAGCAACCCCCACTTTCGTCCCCAAGGGACGAACCCAAGATTGCTCGCCGCTGATGGACTGAACTGCACCGGGCATCCAACCCAATCATTCGTACTGCATTGTCTCGTCTTTGTCCTCTTGGATGTTAGGATTTACATTTATGGAAATCCTTTTAGAACTTCAAACTACCAAATATTTGATTAAAGGAGACAACCGAGAAGAAAAAAACACACACACACACTACAGACAGACATATCAGGGAAAGAGAGGGAGGAGGAGGAGAAAGGGGTAAGCATGCACAAGGCACCGGCACCTAGTAAATCCCGGGGATGATCCGGTACTTCACGATACTACAATAGCGTTCCCAATCCTTCTTGTACTTCTGGCGACACTTGTGGTCATCACGACGTTCACGGTGGATCAGAAGCACGGCAAAGTATAGCACGTAGAAGTACGGAATAGGGGACCGGAACCCGGTGGTGAGGCACCAGGAGAGGCCAAACAGCCAATCACCCAGGTAGTTGATGTGACGGGAGAGGCCCCACCATCCGCTTATCAGCAGCTTGCTCCCGGTGGCCGTTTCGATGTACTTGAGACCACGGACACGCGGGTCATGTGGGTCGGTCCGGAAGATGTTTTTTTGACTGTTGGACAGTCGGAACGTGAGAAACGAGGCGACACCAATAGCGACCACAGTGGCGGCGAGGATGGGACCCAGGACGACAGGCTGGAGGGCGAGGAAGCGAGCCTGCACCGAAAAGACAAACGGTACCCAGGTGAGGTCGCCGAAACTGAGCATCCAACCGAACCCGTCGGTGGTTACGTCCATGGTGGTGAGTACGGATGATTCGTAAATCAGGGTATCGAAAATATAGAGCCCCTGTAGAAAGAAGATGAGGGCCATTGACTCCGTAATGTAGCCGTTGAGAACCTGGGATTGCTTGATGAGGCACGCGAAATTGAGCACAAACCAGCCAATAATACCCGGACGCAGCTCGCAAAACACCTTCAGGTCGAAATCGCCTAGACGCGGATTGAGTTCGCGACCAATGAAGAAATTGTAGAAAGCGCTGGGGCTGTTACCGCCGAGGGCTAACAGGACGGGCTGGGCGGCACCCGTAGAAGGCGATGCCGTGGCCCCGTTTCCGTCCGCCTTGAGATCGGCGTCAGACTTGAGCTTGATAGTGGCAGTGGCGGAAGAGGTGCTGGGTCCGCGAAACGACCAAACGTAGAGGAGAACGGCCTGCACCGTAGCAAATAGGTACGACGCCGTCAACCAATGGACGTAATGGTCATATACGTAGATGAACGGGGCCGGGCCGTAGAGCCGGTGCACCGTAAACATGAGGCCACAAGTAATAAGCAGGGACCGGAACCCGTTGATGCGGTAGAGCAGGCGCTGACCGGTTCGTAGCACCGTACCAGGCTTGGTGGACCCTGGCACGACGTAGTAGAGGAGGACGAGGTAGGCGAACCAGGCCAGGTAGAGCAGCATGATGTGCGAATCGTACAGGTCCGCCAGGGTCAGCCGCTGCAGCCGATTTTTCCAGGCCGACCACGATGTCGGTGGGCATTGTTCAGCCGTCTCGCAGCCGTAGTAGAGGAGGTATGGGATGGCCGTCGTGGCTACGGTCACCACCATAGTCCCCGCCGGTCCGAAGAACTCATAGTGAGTGGTGGGCGGGTTGAGCAGCGCTGCGTCACTCATGGTGCCGACCTTGGGTCGTGACCGGGAGGATGGGTAGTTGGTGAAGATAAGAGAAGGGGCTGTGGGGGGGGTTGTGATACGCAGGAAATCGTTATAGGCAATTGTGAGCTGGAAGTTTAGGGTATTGGCGACGCTAAAGGGTGGATCGCGCGGGCGATCAGGATTTTGACCAGACGAAGCGGATCCTGTAGGAGCAACCGATGCACAGCGGGTGCAATTAGAGACGTCGGCGAGTGGGTATTCAAAATGAGGTACACGAGAACAACTGGGTGCAGGTCGGGGAGAAGTACAAGGGACCCGGCAGGGGTGGAGCGGGGCGAGGATGAGAGAAAAAGGGATCGACAAATGGCGAACGGATAGACCACCGGCAAGTGAAGGCAGGTAGGTCTCCAACCGAGTGTCTACTGAAATAGACCGAGCGGGCGAGCGAAGTAATGGCGCGGAGGTTACTAGGGATAGACTAATCGTACGATATCCTATCCCTAGGTTATGGGTGGATGGGCCTTTACCAGTGTCACGAAAGCTAACAAAAATTGTCAGGCCATACATTTCATCAGCAGGATTGAAACTAGGCGTCGTGGCCCTCAGCGCCACCGGACTATATGGTACATTTCCGTGTATCTACGAAGTCCCGTGAAGGAGTGGCCCGCTACATATTGCTCGGCGACGTTCAGGTAGGATGGCCATCGGGTATGGTGGTGTACTCCCTGCCCCTCGGCGCTTGCCGATATGTTTATCGGAAAGCCTCGACTGCCCGAGCAGAGTTACACTCAAATGTGAATACGAGTTGGGGAGGGACAACCTGGAATTTCACAATATATTAAACCTGGACAGGCCATGTCGAGCCAAGGCGCGACGGAGTCAGCCTGGTGCCAAATGTCTGTGTGGCGAAGGGCGCAATGGCCTGATTGTACCTGAGTGAGAGGCTTATTCCCTCCGCCCATTCGATTCTAACCTGGCACGTGTGAGTTACGTGATGAAATCATCCAGGGGGTGGGAAATAGTCGGGGCAGAGCAGGTGGTGGGAAATAAGCTGGGAAGGGATGAGGAGGGGGATTCTCGGCCGTCTATTTATAACACGTGGCTTGAGCTGTCGGTCAGACTCTGCTTGATATCTAGGGGGTGGTCCTAGAGCGGATCAAGTATCGCGGGTGTAGCGGGAAGCTATGAGTTAGGGGCCGTGTTCCGAGTTTACCACTGGTGCATATTCAAAAGGTGAGCTGGCCATTGAAGACCTGATGTTAGTGAGACCCTGGTCACATGAACGCCTCCTGTAAAGATACGCAGATACTAGTGCCTCAGTACAGACACGCAGCCCCATGGGAGGGCCTGTTTAATCGCAAAAAGAGCTCTTGGTTAAAATATTAGAATCACGAAAAGACAAACGAATGATCTACATACTTGAATGATAAACTAACATGAACACGGAGGATGCAGCAACTTCATCTAAAGGACGGGAAGAGCTCCAGTATCATAAAGCGGCGAGGGAGAGAGAGAGAGAGAGGGAGAGAGGGATGTGCGTGTGTGGAAAGGATGCGGAGGACGCTCATATACAGGGAGAAGAGAGGCTGTGCACTAACGGTGGCAGGTTGCTTGGTCGGATACTTGAGTACTACGGCGTAAGTACCCAGTAATAACTAACGGGAGGATCGCCGGTAGTTGTATTATTCTCCAGGCGCTAGGGTTGGTGGATCGTAACGGTTTCGCTGACCGCCGAGACGCCCGAATAAAGGCTGTGAAAAGTGTAGGGTAAAGAGAGGGGAAGGCGGCACAGTCAGGGTTGGTCCTGGGTTGTATGTGTTAGCCATGATAACTTAGGGTTGCGAGCATGCCAAGTCGGGTATCACTCCTCGAAGGCTACTAGGGCCTCCTTGACGGCTAAACAAGGCACGGTCTCACACTTGGACGTACTGGAGGACTCGGAACTTGAACGATCCAGGGACAGTAATACTGAGGTCGTCAAAAATGGCGTAATCGCCATAGCCTTCTTCAGACTGAATCGTTTTCGTGACACCGCCAGCAAGGACGCGGCACATACTACCGTTGGACAGCCGGATAGAGGCCCGTTCTTGGTGCGTATAGCTACAAAGTAGCGTCACAGAGATGAGCGACATCCTTTCGAGGTGGTGGTATGGACGACAGGCGCCATGGAGGGCGGTAGTGGGCCCGGCCATGAAGGGATCGGGTGTAGGGTAGGTAAATGGGAGTGTGGCAGTGATGGAACAGTTAGTACACCAGATGCGTCGCAACGCATTGGCCGGAGCAGCTATCCGATGCCATAGTGTTGGTTGTGGTAAATTTAACAAGCTTCACTAGTGGACAACATAGAGCCAAAGCATGCGGTGGCTGTACGGTGAAAAAAAAGAAGCAACGGGCCAAGGCAAAGGAGAACAGTGACACGACTGTGAAATTGATATTCGGCATGGACCCCGCCTTCATTGGCCGAACTAGGCTTACGCGCCGACATTTCTACTTATAACATATCCAGTGATCATCAGTGAAGTAGAAGAAGAATGCCATAGACTTGCGCCAGGGGAGCGTGGAGAGGAGGAGGCAAGGGCAATACTGACGGTCCTGGTGGCCAATGAAAACGACGCTGGAAAACTTTGCACGGCTCGCACTCGCCCCTCAGCCTAATTGCTTGGGTTCCCTCTTAGCTGACCATAATGAACAACGATACATGGCGGGCCCTAGAGGGCGAGTTATTCTAAGAGACAATTACCGAAGGCAACGTTACTCCCATCACGACCACTTCCTTTTACCGCTAGGCTCTTGCGGAGCCTAAGCTCTCTACACTCGGGTCGCCGGTCGGAAGGGCATGTCCAACTGATGGTGAAGGAGTGGAACAGACGGCGCTGGCAGGCGGCAATCTCTTCTCCCGCCAGCCTGTGGGGCCCGGTGATAAGTCCGTGGCATGGATTGGCGGGTAAGATATCCCAGTCACAGAACAGGGGGGGGCCGAGTGCTGTGCTACTTACATAGGCGCAGCGACCATTTCTCCGGATTCGTCGTAGGTGCGAAGCTGGACCACCAGGGCGGGCTCAAGAAGTAGGCGGCCGGGCCCGTCCGTATAGCTCGGACTGCCCTCGGTGGGCTGCTGCACGATATCCAGGGCGAACTGGAGGTCACTATAACGTGGTCGATGCGGGCGGAGGCAAAGGGGAGGTGGGGAAGGTATTAGCCTGAGTGTCGGAAATACCCAACCGGGCAGGCCGCTCGCTCCAACGGGCATGCATCCATACAATCAGTAAATAAGAAACGAGGGGCGTCAGAGGGGATCACCGCACTTAAACGAGCAGCGACCAATCGGTTAACCAGATGAGATAGTGGACTACGCAGCCCGGCGAGAGTGTACTGAAACGACTGAAGGTATTGGAGCCAGCTGCACAGGCAGGTCTGGTTGGTTCCCACATATTGCACATTGTCGACAAGTGGGTAATTTAACTTATTTTGGATAACGACGACCCGGTCAAGGATCGGTAAGCAAGCCAGCCCCCAAACATGGTACATCTCGGTTAATCGCGGGGTAACGCCTTCTAATGGGGCCGCGGCAAAACCACAGGCACGCCATCAGATACCCCTGCGCTTGACACCCAGAAGGAGGTCGTTGTACCCACCACTCGGCCTGCTGTGGGCACGAGTCAACCGCTCCCGCGCTGTGGGGAGGGATGGATATCGGCCCGGCAGACGGGGCGTACTATAGTTCCTAATAGCAAGCTCCGTGAGTACCCAGTGCCCGATGCAGCGTAAACTAAGAGAGGAAGGCTGACATTCGTGGCGAGAAATGCAATGAGAGAAGGTGGGGCGTGGGAGGGGAGGGAGGCGATCCTTACCTTGTATCGTTTCCGAAGAGCTGGTGCATGGCAAGAGTGGCTTGGTCGGTGCGGGATCAAGAAATAGGTTATGAGGCGGCGACGGTGGTCTTCAGAGGCAGGTGCGTAGGCATAGGCCAGCGCTAGACAATTGCAAAATTGTAGATCAGGCTCGTGAGGCCGGGGAAACCGGTTGCGGTCAATAGTCTAATGGCGGGAAGGGGAGAGGTGACGAGCACTAATGATATAGGCGAGGGAAGTAAATGTGAGATGACAGACTGGGATTGGCAGGGGGGGGGTGACCGGTTAACAATTACGAAAAACTATCAGCTCAAGGGATGTTTCGCAGGAAAAGGTGTCCCATTAAATAGTGTCAGCGGTTCCTCGTTGCCGGGTCAAGTGCTGTATTCCGCATGGAATGTGGAAAGGACCCCCAAAGGAGGTGGCTGGCCGCACGATTCCAGTTTAGGTGAGGAAAGCGAGGCCAACCAAGAACTTGGGTCGAAGGAGTGAGAGAGAAAAAAAATATACGGGGGGGGGTGTGTGTGAGAGTAGGTGTGGTGAAAATGGGAGAAGAAGTGTATGACAATAGTTGTTTGGGCTAGTAAGTGTATCAAAGCAGCGGAGTTGGAACGGTCCCACCAAAGGGCGTTGGCCGAAAGCGGTAGGCGGGGCATACGGAGGAGTATCTGCAGGTCAGAAAATCGCCCAGCAGCAGCAGCAGTACTCTATTGGTGAATGGTGCACGTAGTACGTGAGCCAGTGGGTAGATCAGGCATATCGAGCTTTCGTTACCATGGAAGAGGCGGAGAAATGGAAGAGTGGTTTATTTTATGTGTTTTGATTGAAACACTCGATATGACGTTTGTTATTTTGTATAGCAGGGAGGAGGCCAGTACCGGCCAGAGAGGAGAGGGAGAGGGCACTCTGTAGGGCCAATTCCATAGAGGCCGGAGACCTGGGCCCAGTGTGGGGGGGGAGGCACAGGGAGGCGCGGGCCTTAGCATGGGAGTTAGTGAGGGCGGGGGCACGCTGGTAGCACGGAAAACGTGAGCTGGCCACTGCGCCCAGCAGCCAGTGGGGGGGGGGGCAGGATGGCTAAGGGGGGCCCATGGAACTGACTAGCTCCTTTAGACTAAGACTTGTACCGTTTGATAGCCCACGTCATCCCGGTAAACGTGATATAGGCCGAAGCCGTGCATACATCATAGTCTTTGAGTTGCCCTTGTTAAAGTTTGTTTTTTGGAAAGGTACCTGTCAGTGTTCACGGTGTCAGAAAGCGTGGTAATTTCGCTGCATGTTGGGTTTGATGACCGGTTTATTTCTCTTTGTGCATTGAGCTATTTTTAAGCTCCACTGGTGGGAGGGTGGCATTAACCTCTTACACCAGGTATAGTTAACGTTAGGCTTTGAGAGTCCGTATTCCTTTTGCCATTGCAGCGGGTTTCGGGAGCCCTGTTGCCCAGATCCCAAGGAGTCCTTCATATTTTTGTGATGCGTATATATACCCCAGTAGGGTTGCCCAGGTATAAAGGAAGGGGCCCATTTGATCACTTTCCACGTGAATTGTTTATCTTGATTTGAGATGGATCTAAATGAGCTAACAATGGGGGCTGGGTGAAATCTGGGTGTCTATTTAGCTGAAGAAGGGGAATGTGTAGAGATAGGTGATTCAAGCACTAGAGGTACTGTTGGAGGGGAAACTTCCCTGGAGAAAACTAGAGGCTAATAGCCAAGGAACTAAATACTAATAAACGAAAAGACTTACAAACACATTGCAGAATGATAAAAACATTTGTGTGGGTGATAATCTATTGTTTATTGGGTAGCAACCCAAAGTTATTTAAAAGTGAAAGATGGCCAGCATTCTTTGTAAGGGCTACAGCTTGGGTTTGGAGCAAATCCCAGAACAATAGTGCAGGGTGGGACTGGTGCCCAGGCAAATAAATAAATCAGTTGTGTGGTTGCTAGGTCAATACAAAGAGTACTGATAGAAGAGCCTTAATGGATGGAGGCAGAGGCGTCTGTCAAGGAAGGAAGTGGCATCAAATGGATCAGGAAGGTTGGCATTGCAATGAGGAATAAAGGAATGAAGGACTAAAGGAATAACTAAAGCTTTAGATGGAAGAAGTAAAGTGTGGTAGTGGGATCTAGGAGGTGGTCTTAAGGAACTGACCTCCCCAAGGTCACCCCCTGTTCCCAATGGTTGTGACTCACCAGTACCCAGGCCCACCCAGTCAGGATAGACCACAATGTTCCCTGGAGGACCTAGAAAAGGGGCCAAAGAAGACACCAACCTCTCTCTCTTTGGTATTCATTTTCTTTTCATTATCTCTATTTTCATCTGTCTTCACAGTGTCCTGTGCCCTCCTCTACCACACGCCTTCTAGCACTCTACAACTTGCATCCATTTGGCCACATTGGCCTTTTTCCAGGGGATCATGTTGTGCTGATATTAGGCCCAAGTCTAATACCATAACCAAAAGGCTATTCTACTATCACAGAATTTATGGTTCTGAAATAGTAGACTTGGACTTTACCTTGAGAAAATCTAATGTGGTGGTTCCCAATCACCACATCAGTCCCTCCCAAGATAGAAGCCCCCACGGAATTGCTTCCATGTAAGCCCCTGCCAGCTCATCTCCTAAACTATCCTGCATACTAGGTGCGATTGCCTAGATCATGAGGTTTGATGCTGACCTCCAACGTTGTTCCCCCAAAGATATGCACTGTCTAGGATTTGAACCTGGGACCTTGTGATAGTAGAATATGCTTTTTGGTTATGGTATTAGACTTGGGCCTAATATCAGCACACATGTTTCATATTAAAGCTCTACCTAACACAGTACCTACCAGGCAACCAAGCAATGATCAGGATCACTAAAGACAGCAAACTAGTCACACACTTTGCCAGACTAGTACAGGTACAACACACCCTCTCTAGCAACACCTACTAAGTCAACCCCACCATCTTCAACCACTGCCAAGCCCCCAAAGTAATTGTCAGTATCCAAATGCCAACACCCCACAGAACCCTGCAAGCCACCACAATGCCACAAAGGAACCAACACTGCCACACCAACACCTACAATTGACCAGGGTGACACACCCAGAGCCTTCATGGCTAACTATCAAGACCCAGCAAAGACCCAATTGCCACACACTTCTAAGGCATATATAAGCCTATCAACCTAGCCACTAATATTCTTTATCTTACACTTTCTTTACTTTGCTTACATTTGCAATAAACTGCCCCTTGGGGTCTCACCTACCACATTGGTGGAGGTGAGTTAGGTAGAGCTTTTAATGAAACTGAGCTCTCCTAGGGAGGGGCCAACAAGGCTATACAGTTGCAAGATAGTGAAGTACAAGGAGGGGGAAGGCACAGGACACCATGAAGACAAAATGAAAGGGATAATGAAAACAGATAGAAATGAGAAGGGGGAGAAGGAGGTTGGGTTCCTCCCCAGCCTCTTTCCTATGTCCTCCAGGTAAAGTTGTAGTCTACCCTACTTGGGTGGGCCTGGACACCAGTGTGTCACAACAGTTGGGGACAGGAGATGACCTTCAGGAGGTCAGTCCCTTTGGACCACCTCCTGGTCCCTCTGCCACACCACACTGTGCTGCATCATCAAGCATGGAGGATGTGGTGATTGGGAACCACCACATTAGATTATCCCAAGGTAAAGTTCAAGTCTACTATTTCAGAACCATAAATTCTGTGATAGTAGAATAGCCTTTTGGGTATGGTATTAGACTTGGGCCTAATATCAGCACAAGGCCACACTAGACAACCTAAGCAATACACTAATGGCATGGCCTATATTATTGTGGTGATTGGGAACCACCACATTAGATTTTCTCAAGGTAAAGTCCAAGTCTACTATTTCAGAACCATAAATTCTGTGATAGTAGAATAGCCTTTTGGTTATGGTATTAGACTTGGGCCTAATATCAGCACAATTATACTTCCCAGACTTCTCTATCCTGTTTATTGTCCAGACTAACACAAGCAACACAGGCATAGGAGCAGTCCTAACCCAGCAAGTAGAAGGATGCAACCATGCAGTTGCATACCACAGCAGGAGCCTCAACATGGCACAATGCAACTGCTCAGTAACAGAATGCAAATGCCTGGCAATTGTATTGGTGCTAGACAAGTTCCAGCCATACATTTATGGCACTTGATTCATGCTGGAAACCAACCATGTACCCCTCCAGTGGCTACAATCCAGTACCCTGTGCTCTGGTAGGCTGGAACAATGGTACCTTGCCCTTCAAGATCACAACTTTGAGATTTGGCACCATCCCAGGTGTGGACATGCCAGTGCAGATGCTCTATCACAACTCCCCACTGTCCAAGTCACTGATGTCGAAGACAAACCACTAATTGCTGCAATTTGCGCCAAAATGGGGAACCTACTTGTCCATTGTCTCTACCCCATTGGCTACCTCCCCAAACACATGACTGATGGAGCTGCCAGGTTCAACATTTGCACAGAAGTCACCACCACTGTTGAACCAGGTAAGATGGCCCATATGCCCACTGACCTGGCCCTAGAAGTCCCAGAAAATCTCTGTGGTATTCTCCATGAGCACAGCTCATTAGGACTACAAGGACTTGCCATATATAGAGGTGTCATTGATGAGGACTACCACAGAAAAATTTTGGTAATCCTACACAACCTCTCCCACTCCCCAGTTACCATCCAGGCTGGACAATGCTGTGTGCAGCTTATCTTACAATGCTATGAGGTCCCTGAAGTACAAGAGGTAACCCAATTGGAGTCAACTGCCCACAGCACAGGCAAATTTGGTTCCATCAATGCTCATGTCAACCTGGTCCAATTCCCCAAGGAGTCCATTGACCAAGCCTAGCATGAAGATGAAGATTGCACCAAAATCCTCTGCCAGCTCCAAGGACGTACCCAAGCCACCCTCCCTGGTTGAGATCATACCTTTTGTGTTTGCCATGGCCTACTGCACCAGATTGTCCAGGGTAATCATTGCCTAGTGGTACCAGTTACCCTGTGTGATGCCCTTCTCCAAGTTACTCACAATGTCCCTGGCACCAGACACATGGGTATTGATAATACTCAGGAGTGACTCTGCACATAATACTGCTGGCCCTGGTTGGCCCAGGACATCTGCAATTATGTCAAGTTGTGTACCATCTGCCAACAGCACTAGCCTGCCCACCATGATGCCCCAGCTATTGAGATCCCCAAGTCTGGCCCTTTGACTGTGTTGGTATTGACATTGTAGGACTGCTCTTGCCCACCAAGAACAATAATCAATTATCATTGTGGCCATTGATTGCTTCACTTGGTGGTCCATTGCCCATGCCATATCCACCATTGACAGACCTATGGTTGCCCAGTTCCTTGTGGACATTGTGGTTACCATACATGGGTGTCTGTGTGTGCTCATGTCCAATTGTGGTACACAATTTGTATTTAAGCTCCTCTGGCAAGTCTGCACCTTGTTTGGGCTCAACCATTGCCCCACCACCATGTACCACCCACATGCTAATGGTGCCATGGTCCAAGTTATCCACCCAGGCAAGCTGCAGCCCAGCCACACTGGCCCTGTCAAAATTTTTGGCACTGGCCTTGGGCATTTCTACAATATTGCCCCACTGTGTTCAACCAATGCCAAAGCCAGGAACATGTGCACATGTCCAAGCTGGTCCTATTTGTTGATCACCACAAGGACAAGGCCTAAAATTGGTTGGGAGCAATGAGGTGCCCTAAACCACTTATCCCATCAGTTATGGCATTTTGATCTTTTTCCCCTTTCCACTAGCCTATTCCATATTCCATATTCCCTTGTAGCAATGCCAACCTTCCTGATCTACCAGATGGTTTCTTCCACTTTGACAGGCGTCCCCACCTCTTTCCTTTTAGGGCCCCACTTCTTCCATTATTCTTCTTGTTGATCTGGCAGTTGCACAGCTGTTTTCATATTTGCTCTGGTGCTGGCCCCACCTTGTATTATAGTCCTTGGGCTTTCCTGACCCAACCAATAGCCATGGTGAAGGATACAGGATGACTTTCCATATAAAAGATCCTCAAGGTCACTACATAATAAACAATAGCTTATCACTGACAACCAGTTTCATCATCACCTTCCCATTCTCTTGCAAGTCACCTCAGTTTACTAGCCTTTTGCCTCTTAGTCCTTAGCCATAGATTCCTCTAGGGTAGCTTTTCCCAACAACAGGAGGGAAGGGAGGGAGTTTATATGGTCAAGGGCGAAAGCCCTCCCTATGCTCACACAGGTGGTTGTATATTGTTGGATCTTTACTTGGTTGTTGGCGGGAGAGTGGGCATTGCGAGTACGGAATTGGAGGAGCCCTGCCTATTGACACAACGGAATTCTTACCACGTGTATAATTTGCTACTCAACACCAGGGTATTCTGACCTGCTACTTGTGAAGGGATATTACTTGTTGTTAAATTTGGATCTGACTACTACTCAAACGAGAAGTAGTCAGGTGAAAAATTGTCTCATCCTGCTGAGAGTGTGCCCACCAAACGGAATTCTTTAGTAAAAGGCGAAAGAATTATCCGATGAGTATGGTGAGCACCAGGATGGATATTGCGCCGTTCATGGGTGGGCTCAGGTGCCTTTTAAGTAGGTCCTCAGCTGCTCATCCCCTTTGGTTGTGGGATGCTCTGCCGCAATTTTTTGAAGCTTAGCGTATTACCGCCTACTATTTACCTGTCAATGGTAGAGAGGCCTGTACCTCCCAAGGACATCTAAGGGGGGAGATATTTGATGTCAGGGGTAGAGTGGGGGGCTAATTTGACCAAGGGTATGGGATCAATCTCAGTGGTGAGTAGTGGAGCAGCCAAAAAGGACCACGGTCATTATGAAAGAGTGCATTGTCAATGCGTGATGCACACTCTTGTGTGAATATTAGATGATCTTGTAGTATAGGTATTTGTGCTATATCCTTCAATTCCTGTTTTGTAGGTGCAGCCTTGCCATAAGAATGCAACCAGGGGTTGCCCAAAGCGACGGCCAGGACCTACAGTACAAGAGGCGCTTATGGCATCAGTACCCTATCAAGATTGGTATACCCCGTTTAATCCTAACAATATAGATGCAAATGAGAGTCCGGTTCACCAAAATGTGGACCCCTGCACCTCTTCCGATGGACCCTGGGGTTTCCCTGAGGGAACTGCCCGGGGTTACTGTGGAACACTGCGGAAGGCCTTCCTGCCCTCGATTACCCAATGACAATAGCAGTTTAATGACCACCCTTGTCTTTACTTCTTATCTGGATGCTACTTTTAGTTTCTTGCTTGGAAGCCTACACCTGAGCTAGGATAGCCCTGAGCATAACTACCTTCTGTATATTTACTACACTCACTCACTGAAGACGGCTACGTTTATGATCCCAGCTAACCGTCCCCTTCAGCCCGCTTCAAACCACCCCTTTCTCTTTACACTTACAAGATGTGGAATAAGCAATGTGTCTGAATGGAACAAAGTCCTTGCACCATACACTAGGTGCTAAATTGTCGGGATCAATACACATCATCATAACCACGCACTGACAATGTTTATGATTAATCTATGGCCAGCTTGTTTCAATATAACACAAAGATTGTGGTCGGTATACTGAGGCACTAGCAACTCGCATCTTGGTCAAATGCAGCCCATGTGATATTCAAGCCTCGCTACTCTCTGCCTCACCCATACAAGCTCGACATGGCGTAAGGTGAAGGTGACAATGCTTTGGATATGTTTGGACCTTTCCTTTGGCCGCCTAGTCACGCAGGTGTCTCATTGTCTGTGCATGCAAGTTTTCCGGGGAAGGCAGCTGCTCAACGCAGGCTCGTCGCAGATGAGGCCAAGGGAACCGTAGCTCGCCTACTAGTTTGCGCTTCATTGCATCATCAGATATGCAACCGTATTGGAAGTTGTTGGCGCCCAAACCAGTGACGGCCAATCCTCCACCACCTCGACGAGGTCTCACACTAGACCAGGAACCACCCTTCCACACCACACCCATTACGACCAAGACAGCCATTCAAGAAACCCCTAGCACACTAGCATCGGCTATATAAGCCAATATTTTCCTTGTTATCATGACCTTTATATTATTTTTACGCACTATCGATTGAACTTCAATGAAGCAAGAACCACCAGAGTCTGGATAACCACAGAAGTGTAATAGGAAATATCCAACAGGATCAGGTTTATCGGAAAGAAGCATATATAGGAAAAGATGCATACGAGTAGAAGATTGTGGTTGCATCCGTCCCCGATTCCGAGACGGCTCTTTTCACAGCTTGAGTATTTGTGGGGTTGGGTTATCTGTGGTCTGTGGTTGTCCAGCTGTACCGGATTTCGTTGAAGCAAAGGCGTATGGCCGGGAAGTGCTAGTCGCTGAGGGAGGGATGAAAATAGGCCGTGGTCATCAGTTTACAAGTGGCTCAATAAGTGGCTGTGGGAGAGGAAGGGGTAAGAATTAAGCAAGGGGTGCTTGCGGAAGCTTGAAGGTACATGGGCTTGCTGTGGCGCCTAGTGAACAACAGCAATTTGGGACAGGACAAGTATAGACATATGGCTTTATTTTCACATATTCAAAACGGTGCCATTAACGACAGAAATATCGTACTGTGGGATCGCGGTGGACTCGGCCGCCAATCCAGGCGCAGGTTAATGGACCGTAGAAGGTGCCGGTTGCAGGAGGGGAGGGCAGACTTATTCGGCAGGAGGGGCAGCAGGGGCAGCCTTCTTCTTCTTCTTGG
>JANBPT010000745.1:0-24282 GCA_027575765.1 Tieghemiomyces parasiticus
TGAAATGTAGTGGGGGAAACAAGAGCGGCTGGTCAGAGCCGTAAAGGGATCGCTGGTGGGAAGGGAAGTGGCAGGGACGGGTACCCGTCAATGGGCGGCGACTCGGTGCGGGTGGGCCATGGCGGCCGGCGTGACCTATCGACGGGTCTCCCATCTTGCCACGTTAACTCACATTCGCTATTTCCCCCCTGTAGCTCCCCCCCCCCCCGAACTGCGAGGCTAAATTTGCGGTGTCACCCGAGGCTCCACCTCGAGACACTGCCACCATTTCGTTGCCCTCCCCCCCTCCTGAGACGGAGTTTCCTCTCGGAGGGCTGGTCGAAACGTGCCTTGTACTTGGCATGATCCTCCCACCGCCCAGCCACCTGGCACCCCATCAACTTCAGCGCCAGTGTGAACCAGTGCACCCACCGGGTAACCTCAAAATGCAATAGTAAGGAGCGGTGAAGATAGTTCGTGACAGACTAGAGTGTATTGCATCATAGAATCCGCCTGCCGATACGATGGTTGGCTGGCACCCTTGATTTATCACTTTCCTTCTGGCCCACATCACTTGGATTGATTGGCACAACTCGACATGAGGTGAACCAGGGAATGTTTGGTCTATGTGGTGTTTAAGTGTCCACAGGTGTTCGTTGCCACCAATAATGTATTAACCGTAATGGAGACTGGGTCCTAAAGCTGTTCAGCATGTACATTAGGTAGCGCTCAGCACTATAGCATGATGACTGATACAGCGACTATATACATTCATAGCACGTGTGAGTAACCAGGAGGATACTATTACTTGCAAATGAGTTTGCGCCATGCGATGGTGCATATCACGCCAACTGTGTATAGTATTTGCGGCGTGTGTCCCGTGAATTTGCCTTTTGATGGAGGCAAATCCTGCGTTTAATAAGCCGAGCCGTTTACATGTGCCTTTGCATCGATGAACCTACAATAAAGTGAGAAATGCTAGTAGAATGGTCAAAGGTCGGGCCTATTAGTACGTGGTCTCCCAGCAGGCGGCAGTTACTCCATCCATTTCTTAGATGAGGCTTCTCTGCCCAGCCGACCCACCTCTAGGGTGCCTCCCTTCCATTACATCGAATAGAGAGTGGCCCGAGTAGCTTGCTTTTGTCATAGCTTAGCCCTGCGATAACAAGGCTGGAAAGTTATGTATGGGCCTGGTGGGGAACAGCCTTTGTGCTGGCACTTCACCTGCGGCTTCTGGTCAGCAGTAGTAGTAGTGATCCTGCGCTTTGCAGCCTTGACAGGCACCAGACCACCACCACCATCATCCTGGGACTTTATACTCTAGAACCACTCCGGAACCTTACCATTGGCCCAGTGACTCAAGGGGATGGTGGTATAGTAAATACACGGGGGTTGCGAATACGATACAAAAGTAAAGGGTTCTAGGGTAGTCTCTCGTTTATTGAAGCGGCCGACGGACAGATGTTATATATCCATTCCGACCTTGACTTCCAACCGTTGATGCGAAGTGGCAGCAGTGATGAATACATCATAGGATAAGCAGCAGGGGAAAACACGGCAGGAAGGAGACGAGAGGACTACGAAACATGCTATCCTAAGAAAAACTAATCGTAGGATAACGCATAAATCGGTGCAGGCGACTTCGATGGACTCGGCTTATCGTTTTCGTTCCGAATCCAGGTGAGAGGTCGCTGATAAGGCTGCGATAATAAGTTGGCGATTATTCCGACCACAACAATCGGCAATGGTGGTGAATAATATCCCGGATCAGTTTTCAGCCCGGCCATCAAGGGTATCGACCTAGGCTGGTATGGCAAGTAGCGTCTACCTTGGCTCTGTCGATGCAGCTCGAGGACCTGGGGTCAGCGACATCAATAGCAACAGGTTCAACGCAGGATCCACCAGTTTTGGCGCAAAATGCGACGACATACTAGCTGGTCACAGCCCGTGCAAACAACGCGTCACACAAGGCGCACAGTTGGCGAGTGAGTACCACACAATTCCTATCTCAGCAGGCGCAAAAGTAAATCTGCTGCTATGCGAGCTCCTATGCAAAATGCAGTAGTTAAAACGCCCGAGTCTAATAGCAGTGATAACTATGAACTCGACGATTGGAAAATGCCACAAGCAGCTATCTATTTGGTACCAGCTACTCAGCATCGGTGGGGCGGGGGAAGCTAAGTGGTCTCAGTGGCAGCGTTGTGGATCACCATCCCTACCCTTGTAGGTGTTAATATCACCTGAACAGTGTATGAACAACCACCGGGTAATGGCTGGCAATTCGGCCGTGATCCGCAAGGTCCCCTTCAGGTGGCAACGGGCTGGCAGCCACAGCCTCTCCCAGGATCGACCAACCTATTTTTAGGTACCCGGTATGTCGCACTCTTGAGTATTTTTTTCTTTTGATAGTTGACACCTCCTTAAAGTATGAGTGACTTCAGAAGGGCGCCATTGTGGAGGAGGGTGGCCGACAAGACCAGCTGGTCATTGCCTTCGTCACTGAAAATTGTCCTCTAGAAACGTTACCCCTTTCTCCAAATGGGACGCTGGTCTATTGCTTCCAATATCCCTCCCCACTTCACCGTCCCATCGCCGAGTCAGTCAATGAGAAATAGGGTTAACATAAGTACACAAGTCTTTTAGGGTGGAAAATGCCATGAACGTTCCACGGATACCTTTCATTTGATCTTGTTTTCCTGGCCACGGAGAGCCCCTTGTTTATTGATGGTGTACTGATTCCAAATTTCGGCCCGGTACGTTCCTGTTTGTCACATATGACAAAGGGGTACCGGGATAAAGCCTGTATGACAAGACTCCAACATCGAATCTCATTTGATACCTTTTTTAGACGTCTCGGGAGGACCGTGATTGGTGAACAGTCAGTGTGACTATGGTTTCCATTTTTTGTATACTGGTCGTCATTCTAGAACGGCCGATCCGGGAAGATGCCCACATAACGCCGGGTGAGTGTAATTCTTAGAATAATAGTATTTAAACTACTTGGAAACGGCTGGAGTAAATAGAAAAGTAGGCCAGCTGCGACTCGGAATCTCTGTGATGCAGTTTAAGGTGCGGGCCGCTCCGTAGCTGCCCTAAATCCAGCCCGGGTGATTAGTTTTGTAGGTCACCGTTGATTCATAGCGAAATGTCATAATAACGCGCCAGTACCTTCCTACCATACCTGATATGCTACCTTGAGCACCGTGTCTCGCGATCAGACCCACTTTGGTGATTTTATGATGGTTTACTGGTTAATAGATATAAGGTTTGAAAAACGCAGTATGGTATTTACAATGTGCACGAACCTACTGCTAGGATAAAGTGAGGTCCACATATGAGAGAGAGAGGATAGCAAATATATGTAAAGATGAAGCCTGGCGGCATTGAGGGTGATAACTGGGTGCCTAGATAGGGCTACCCTGGGATGGGTGCCGTAAGTCCTTTTACGGGTCAGAGAGCCCAACGGCCAGCATCCACTACGCGAATTGAGAGGTATTTACAGGCAAAATGGGCACGATGGAAGGCAGGGGTAGATCAAACGTCCGTGTAGATAAATCATTGACAGGGTCTGGTGTGATGTGTCGACTTCATTTGTCCGTGGTTGGGTAGTCGTGGGCCACTACCGTGTCAGGGAGGGGAGCGACCTGAGAGACAGAAGTACTGGATGTGGGGGCAGCAGACATGGTGATGCGTTTGGCTATGGGCCGGAGAAGATGTAGAATGGGTGGATGATCTGAGGAGTCGAGTTTCCGAGGATTATAGTCGAGAAGGTTGGTGGCAGGCCTTGGGTGTGGTGTGGCTGGGGTCGTGGTCGGTGAGAAGCCGTGGAAGGTGATACGGACAGGGAAGCCAGGCGGGGGCAGGGTCCTATTTAAATCTGAGGAAGGCTACTGGAGAGCAAGACTTATGTAACTGAGTGATACTCGAGAGAGGGAGAGGGGGGGAAATTATGGGCCAGGAACGGGTTGAAGGGCCTAGTGCGGGTTCTTAGGTGCTGCCGCAGTCACTATGTAATGGTCAAGAGTAAGGGAGGACCGTGTGTGAATACAGATGGGTGCGGCGACTATGAGGGTGATCGGTGGGCACCAATATAGCTTGGTCGTGGAGTTACGGGATGGTCGGCTAGTGACGAACGAGAGAGACCGAGCGGGCGTGATGAGGTGCACACGGTAACGTGACAGGAGCTAATCCTCTACTGCCAAGATGGCTTGTGAGTTACGAAACAACCTAAGAGAGCGCTGCGGACGGTGGGTGCGGGGACGCTGGAGGTGGAGGCAGGGACGGACTGCGGTGGTGAGAGGGTGGGGAAGGTGGTGAAGGTTTGGCAGCGGTCAAGCGTCGGCGAGATGCGCTGGAGAGGGAGGTGTGGATGGTGTGGCATCACAGTAAGGTCTCAAGGTGAGGTATTTATACTCTACAGGAATGATGTGCTTGTTATTAAGCACGGCGGCCCGCGAGCAAGTAAGCGGTCCTAATTCGGCTCTACAGCATACCCTTCTACGCCACAGTTAAAAATAGAACAGATGTGGAGCGGGAGGGGGTGGGGCGCTGAGGACCAGCCGTATCAGGGCCGACCTGTTGGTGGCCGTGCGCACCTAATCTCGCTATTACCAGCGTCACAGTGGCGCACCGCAAATCGGATTCATTTGCAAGGGAGGGGCTTGGATGTGGGGGCCTGTCATACACTAACTGCAGGCGAAGGACGATCCGGGTTGCTTGCTCTGCAGCTGGCCATTGACGGGGTAAGGTAATGTGGGGATAAGAAGGCGAGAGGGGAAGGGTGTCAATGATCGAGGGTCCCCAGCCGATTCTTTCCCTCTCTCCCCACATACCCCCCCCCTCGTTCCCGCCGAATAATGACCTATTGAACAATCACCCCCCCCCTGAAAAGGCAATATCGATGAGGTGACGGTGTTTCGCCGGTCACGGTGACCTTGCGCTTTAATTGAAAAAAGAACGGTGATTTTCATCGCCCTTCCACATTCTTAGATACCTCCATTGTGGCAATTGACTGCGCGGCTTACCCACCGTGTGAGCAAAGTCACAGTGTGGAAGAATGGCCGCGGCGGTATGTGCTGACATGAGCCCCAGTCGCTTGTTAAACAAATGGCCAATACTGGGGAAGGTATAATTCACGCCACGTTCGCGAGTCGTGGACAGGCGACAATGTGGCGTTCGACCTGAGTTGTGACGGCATTTGTGGTGTTCTACTTTACTAGAGGTACAACTCAAGTATGCGACCCACTGGGCTTTGGCGAAGTACGGTCACGTTTATTGTTTGGGACATTAGGTACACAGTTCACAGTCAATGGTCGGCATTCCCTTTAGAGGACGTGTCCAATGCACTCTGTGCGTTGGAAAGTGGGCGCCTGAAAGCCTTTGATGCGTCCAGGCTTAATAGCACCAGCGGGATGGAGAGGCTCATCCCCTCCACGGTTTAGATCTCGCTACGTGAACTTAGCCACCCACCGACTCTGACTTTGCGAGGCGCACCACCTTACATATTCCCATTTCCACGTTTAGTCGTATGGGGCCCTGGACGGGCGCAGCCATGACCCGTCACGACTCGCCTGCGGATCCTTGTTTGATTACACGTGGGGCCGGCTGCGAAATGAAACGACTCTGGTAACCGGATCGCATGTAACTGGGGCAAGGCTGTCTCCCTCCTCCTCTACGCCATCTCAAGCTAGCCAGCAACCATACCATCACGGTCGCTAGGTGCTTGGTCTGCTTGTCTAGGTCTATATCGCTCAGGACTCTGCTAAGCAGGCGACTGCGGCAGACCCCTAGGCAAGCCAGGGTTCCGACCCATCGTGTACAATACCATAGATGCAGTCCGCCCTGACCTAACGGAATACATAGCCTGGCGGGACTATACCGCGGTTGCCGCAGCCACACCTATAAACCTGGTCTATGATGAAGATTCGATTTATTGACTGTATAGGCTGTCGGAACAAAGTTAGGTTTGGCTATTGCTACTAGTGGTGAATTGGTACGTCCTTTAAAGAATCACTTCCACGTCCACTCTAGTTGGGATAATAGATCATTGAACATAAATCTTCGCTTGAGGGACTTGGAGGGTAGATACCAGAACCACCTGCTGTACAGATAGTGTCGGTTAACCACAGCAGTACTAATGCGTGTTGGTCAATATTCGTCCTCCCTCGTGGCTATTCGATCGCCACAACGCCACTCCACAGGTTCTGATAACAGGCCAAAAGCGCATGAGATAAGGCTGCACCATTATTCTCCATACTCTAAGACCACTCCTGGGCATAGCTGGAGGTCGCATAGAAAGGGCCTTTGTTTTAGCTGCTGATCGTGCTGATAGTCTGGGTAGTCATTCAATGAGGCCACGCGGGCTAAGTCGTGCGAGAGGTTCCGCTGATTTAGTCTGATTTGGTAATAATGGCCAGCTGAGGGATGATGAGAAAACAATTGGGGAGGCGTCTTCTTTCCGATCAGTCAAGTGATAAAAGATACCTTTTTTGTCAGTACGAGGAAGAGGATTGCTGTGGCCCCATCGGTTTTAGGGTGGAAAGGGAAAATACGAAAGAAGGGCGGTCAGGGCGAACCTCTTTCGACAGGCTACCACGCGCGTAACGGAAACACACGAACAATGCTATGAGGTAAGTGGTGACGAGCCTAGCGCCCGCGCGCCCAAGCTCCAGTGTGTGTGAAGTGGGGTAACATGGGAGTGTTGGAGGCCCCCCAAAAGTCAACAGCCCCTCTTGACTCACAGGCCAAAAAGAAAAACATTCAGGCCAATGTTTACAAACATTACATGATAAGGGAAATTCATGTCGCCTTCTTGATCACATCGACACCCGTGTACACGTCGAAAATCTTCTAGAAGCCTGGAAGACCGGGTTGTCATAGTCTGTGGCGGAAGGTCTAGCCCAATATACTGACGACACGGCCAGAGATTTAGCCGGCCGACTGTTAGCCTAGTAGTTGTGAACTACCGTGCGATAACTTGATCACTTAGGTCGGTATAATTACTTACCACTGCGCCACACATATACCCACACGCATACATATGCAAGGTAACCTTGACAATCACTCTGCGGTCAGAAAACAGGCTAGATGGTGTTGTGTGTGCGTGTGAGTACATGTAGGAATATACCGGGACAAAGAAGGCTTGTCAGCACTACGGCTGAACTCGCTCGGATCCTTGTGGCTCCGTGGCAGAGGCATCGAATGACCATTCCGTGAAGTGCCGACCAGCATTATCAGCATCCCTAGCCCATTGTATGTAGAAACTTCTTACGTTCCACGCCTGCCGCTGTTGTCAGTATTGTACATACACGGTCCATTAAACAATATTGGATATCGGTATAGCTTCGACGGTACGACTAACCCCTGCCCATCTTTTTAAGCGGGTTGCTGTTCCACACTGTCATCTGATTTTGATGCCGTGGGTCCGAAGCGGTGATTCAAGGCAGGAAGCAACTGTACTTTGCGGTCCGCAGGCCAGCACTGGGTGAGAGTTAGGCCAAGGTCCAGGCTCATCGGATCAATAGATGGCAACGGTCGAGTAACAGAATTGGCAATCACACGGTCCTTGAATACTTGGTAGTATCGATGGGCGAGGTTGGATGGTACCTTGACTGTCCTATGGGAAAGACGGGCGTGGCACAGTGCTTTGTTCAATAACCGTAGCAAATAGGATGGGCAACGTATGAAAGTTATGGCCACACTGCACCCCCGAACCGAGGGCCGGGGGCGCAGCAAGTAGCTTGTTAGATTATTATTATTCAATTGCACCAGGTAATACCCTACCGTCGTGGCTGCGGTACCAGTGCGATAGTCCAGCATTGGAAGTTGTGACCTGACCGCCCCTGGCCGCTCTGCTCGTCTGACCCAGCAAATGCTCAACGGTGGCCGGCGGTAAAACATAACTCCAATGACTCCCGGATTCCACCAGCAGAAATCGAAAGTGACTCAGTGCCGATCAACTGCGGACCCTAAACATATTTGGTCTATTGCTACACAAAATTTTATTGATATTGGGATTTTCGGAAGAAGGGTACAGGCCTTAACCAACACATTCGGCCGTGAGACTACTCGAGATGACTCATGATTTGGGTTTCTTCTTCTTAGACTTGGCCTTGGTGGCCGCCGGAGATGCAGCGGGGGCCGAAGTGGCAGTGGAAGAAGAAGCGGCGGCGCCCGGTGACATCCATTTGGCCAGCGAGGCGGCCACATCGGGGGCCTGCAGGCTGTTCATCTGGGTCTGTAGCTTACCCTTCTCCTCCTCCCACTCCTTCTGGCTCTCCGGGTCCATACTGGCCTGAAGCTTGGGCATGACGAACATGAGCAGTACCGTGACGCCCATCATGAGCATGTATGGGCTGGTGAACATACCAATGATGTTGAACCCTTCGCGCGGCGTGAAGAAGTCCATCTTGCCCATTGCCTGGACCTGCAGTGGGTGCCGCACAACCTTACCCTGTTCCTGTGTCCATGACTCACCGGGGATGATGGGTAGGGCCTTCACGGTCTCGCGGTCACCGTCACGAATGACCAGCTGGTACTTGGTGAACACGTAGTCTTTAGATTCGACCTCCAGTAGCCAGTTTCCGGGAGGCACGTCGAGTTCGAATTGGCCGTCCTGCCGAACCCAGGTCGCGTACGCTCCCCCGTCTACGAGTATCCGGGTGGACGGGTTTAGCCCGGTTAGATCTGCGATACAAAGTGCGGGGGGAAGGGATGCTGAATGCGGTTAGTAGATACTTGTGCGTAGCCCATGGCCTCGTTTCTGGACAGTATGGCAAATTCGGGGTGCCCTGTTGTACCCGCAACAGGGCTGTAGAAGTGCGGATTGTGGTGGAAGCTGTGGGTGGGGGGGGGGACTCAGGACAGGTGCTGTAGACCAAGCTATGTAGACCTTGCAGTCCCTCCAGACTTACCCGGTAGAACTTCATTGGCATAGATCTGGCCTTGGACTCGGAACGCGACGGTAGCGCAGGCTGCGAAACAGGAGCTCGCTACCAAGGCAAACAGGGACCGCATTTCAATCGGGTTGGAAACGGTAGGGAAATGATGGCGTCAAAGACAGGTCTATGCGCCCTATACGAAATGTGGAGTGAGTAAAGTACCGGATGAATGGGTAGTGGGCTTCGTAGGGCGGATTGGGTAACGAGGCAGACAGGCTAGATGTTCAGTTAAAGCGCAGTGGGCGTGCTGAGCCTTAAGCGGCAGAGTGGGTGCAGGCAGCGACCCAGTTGAAATCGACAGGCTGGCTTCTGGACGTTCACTCCAGCCTACAGCTTAGCCCTCTATGCATTAATGTCAGGCACCTGAGAGGCAGACCTACCGAAGGCAACTCACTTGTTGGTTCCTACCTCCGGATCCACCGCGTTAACTGATCACCTCGCGGCCTATTCGACTTGATCCACACACTAACCTCACTTCCAAGGCCCCTGCGCTTCATTACTTGAACCCTACCTTTACTCGTTCGTGTCGTCCCACCCTGATTTACACCTTCTACTGATCCCATATCTCTGCATTCCGCCTACGATCCGTTCCCCCTCCTCTCTCTCACCATGCTCTCCCTCCGGCGGCTAGCGTTCCTAGGACGAAAGATACCCCGGGCTTCCTTAGAGGGCCTCTATGGCGGTAAAGGAATCGTTTTCGGCGACAAGGTGGCCAAGGAGTGGGAATCCAAGACTCGCCGCATGTGGAAGCCCAATGTCCAGTGGGGCCACCTGTACTCCCGGCTTCTAGGGGAGACCCTTCGCATCCGCGTCACCGCCCACCTTCTCCGGACGGTCGACAAGCACGGCGGCCTGGACAACTACCTGCTCCGGACTCGCAACGACAAGATCGCCAGTACCTTTGGGGTCACCCTCAAGGAGCGTTTGACAGATATCCTGAAGGAGCGTAACCTGACACCGCTCGAATACTTAAAGCAACAAGAGACCGGTACCGCGAGGATTCATTACGAAGTCTCTGCGCAGGAGGCTGAGCCTACCGAGGCTGTTGACCCAGCATCGGCTGAGCCCGCTCCTGCTCCCGTCGATGTTCCCCTGCAGGCTCCCGACAACCCCTTCGCCCGGGATCTGGAGGCATCCCAACGCAAGAGCTAAGATAACTGGGAGCGGGCCATGCCTTGGCTAATGAGGGGGTGCGTAGTACATGTTTAAGCTGCCCGCAGAGCCACTTTCGGCCTGGCGATGCCGGGGTTGACAATAATAAAGATACGGATGCCTTTTATTTCTAACCTCTTGCTAGTCAGTACGCAAACCACACCTACTCACTTTTATTAATGGCAGGTCGAGTTTTGGGTCGATTGGGGGGAGTAGATTCACGAAGCCACCAAGGGTTTGGACCTTTTCTTTTAATTCTAAGTGATCACACATTGCTACCTTTCGGGCTCACATAGAGGTCTCTTTAGCCTTCTGGAAGGCGTTGGCCAACATCGATCCCTGACGGATACCCAGGTCAAAGTACCTCTGGAAGGCGGCCTTGATCACGACAGACGAAAGGATAAAGATGAACACGGCGGAACAGTCAGTGGGGTCGTCCCCGGCCAAACCGCGGTGTGAAAGGCCTTGAATGAAGCTATAGGGCTCAAAGGGCAGCTTGGCCACGGTCACGCCGGGCAGCGCGACGCTGTTGAGTAAGTAGAACGCGACAATTTGTAGGGCCGCGGTGGCGAGGGACGTGCGCAGGGCCATGCTGCTAGCCCGCGTGTTGTAGACCTTGATCTGCTTGCGCATCTCCTCCAGCCGCCGTTCCCGCTTCTTCGGATTCCCTGTGCCGCTGTCGTTAGCCTCCTCCGCGTCCAGCTTAGCCTGCGTGCGCTGTAGGTTCTGTTTGATGGTTAGGTACTCCTCCTTGCCGTACACTAGGGTGTAGCCCAGGTATTCACCGGCCGCGCAATTGGCCAGCGCCAGGCCGATTGCGAGGAATGCGTGGGCGAGCATCGGACTGGACGACGAATGTCAAATGGGGAGACGTAAAATTGACGCCGAAGAGTCAAGTTGATGAATTGAAAGAGGGACGGGTACAAATGATATTGGCCCAGTTTTGTGAGGTTGAGAGAGAGACTACGTAAGCGATGTGGAACAAGATGTCAAGGAGGGAGGACCGACAATGACCGTGACCGTTGCTCAGTATCGATACGCTCAAATTGTAGATTGGGGAAGTGGGATTAGGGTACGGTGAGGTGGGTGGCCGTGTTTGGGGTCGTACCGGGGCTGGAAGGGTACCTTGTCCTTCGACCCGCTGACGGAGTTTAGTATGCCCCAAGCACTGAATCGGGCTGACCTGCGACTTTACATCGAGCACGCCTAGGGCTCACCCAGGACCACCTTAAGTAGCTTCGACCAGTGCTAGGTTTAACTTGTTTACAGCAAAACGGGGTATTTTAATGCCATTCGATAGATAGGTTCGAGTAATTAGGTATCCAAGGTAGAAAAGCAGTGTACAGGGCCAGGATAGAGCAGAAAGGAACCAAGGTCAAACCGGCCCTCGCTTTAGTCCCAAGTGTGAACCGAGGCGCAAAAGAATATCCATACTTGGGGAGTGTGGCTTGACCTCACTAATGTATACAGGGCTACCTGCCGCCCCTCCGCTGGCCGCCACGATGGGAGGTACTGGCACCGCCCTGGGTCTGCAGCGGGATAAACAGATCGGTTTGGCCCTCCACCTGCCATGGATCATCAACCTCGTGGGCGTTGGAGGAGTACTCCGGGTCGTCCACAAGGGAGTAGGTCGAGCTGGTGCCCGGGCGGAGTTTGTATCTGGTAGGAGGAGAAATGGTAGCGGGATGTAGGACAAAAGTTGGATTAGCTAGTATTCCTCGGCAACGATAGCCAGGTGCCAATGCGAGTGCTGAACCCATGGGCCGGGCTGTCTTATCCCGCCCTGCCTGTACTTACCCAATGATGAGGTAGAATGTGATGCTGGTCAGTTCGACGATGGCCTCGCTCAGCCAGCGCACGTAGTGGAAGGGCAGGGATACGTTGAGATACTGCGCCACAACCCGGGTGCCATAGAGGTACACGAGGGTCAGGACGTAAAACGTGCCCCAGACCTTGTACTTGCGTAAACTCACGGAAGCTGTCGGGAGTTGCGAGGTTGTATGATCAGCTGGGTGCAGGTTAGACGATGGGTACAAGGACATCGGTTCGGTGAATAGGGGCAACGTTATCAGAAGGCTACCACGCGGCCCTTCTCAGAGACGAAACAAAACGTACCAAACACCCATCAAGCCTTACCTTTGCCGTCAATTTCTGAGGCCCGGAACAAGTGTTGGCGGGTCTGGATGATGGTCCATATGATGAGTAAGAAGGCGGTAAAGTCCACAAATGGTAGCACTCTCATCCAGGTGGCGTGCTCCACCGAGCCCAGGGCCGTCTCGTTTTGCACGGTGTGGGCCACGTTGGCCATGACCTGGAGTGGGACCACACAGGACACAATTCGCTTGTCCCGTGGGGTCAGGAAGGGCCGCATGAAGAGCCACCCGGACGCTAGGAGGGCAATGATGACGATGCTCATCAGGCCCTTGAGAAAGGCGAACACGTAGAACCCCACGAGCCAGGCGTCGGGGCCGTGACCTACAGCGTTGGCGGCCAAGCGGTGGCTCTGTAGGAGCTTATGGACGGTGACCAGGGCGAGGAAGCCCAGCAGCAGCCGGTGGTGCCAATCGACTGGATGGCGAGTCCGGTCGGCGGTGGCCCAGGCGTAGGCCCACAAGACAGTCAGGGCGGCGTAGGCCACGGCGGCTAGCTGGTACAGGCGGGGCAGCGGGAGGTCGCCGGCGCTGAGCCGACTGCCGCCAGGGTTGGTATTATCGGCGGAGAACCGGAACGTCAGAGCAGTGCGCGGCCGACAGTTGATAAGGCTGGCAACCCAAGTGCCTTCCTCGTCTGCACCGATTGTGCGCTCGTAGGTCCAGTGCGTTCCGTTCTGTAACACGTCAGCCAGGGTGAAAGTCAAGGCGCGGTTGCTACGTACCAAGTCTTCGACGACGGGCTCGTCCAGCGGACAGGCGGTAGTACGGCCATTCATGTACACTGTGGCGCCTGCCGGAGTTCGGGCGTGCTGGAGCATTACGGCGATTCGCCCGTCGGCCGGAGCCCCCTCGGTGTGATTTCGCAGACCGTCCAGTACGAAGTGAAGTTGACCACCCGCATAAAACCCGAACTCCATAAGCGGGATGACCGGTCGCGTGTCGCGCGTCGTGTGCAGTTCCAAGCGCCCGGCAGCCAAGCGGGCAAGCACTAGTCCCACCAGGAAGCAGCCACGAAACAGGTGCATCGGAGCCAAGTACGGCGTGCGGAAATCCGGGTGAAGGTGAGCTCGAGACGCAATTCCCTTGGCTAATCGGTGGTGTTGAAGAAAAAGAAGAAGAGGCAGGGCAGGCTAACGGGGCTTCGGCTAGGACGAAGAGTATAGACGACAGCAGAGGTTCGCGGGCTTCGTTAACGGCGCACGGAAGCAGGAATGCGAGCTACGAGGGGTGGAGTTGCCTAGGCTGCATCCAGGCTCGGCCAGCGATGGAGGATAGCCGCAGTGGCAGGTTTGCGTGGAATTCAGGCAGCTGCACCCAATGATGTCGGCCGTATTGGATGCGTTCCACAGCGGCCGTGGGGAACTCAGAGCCGATCGGGTTTCGAAACGACCTTGGGGAAATGACGGGCAGACTTGGACCCAGGGCTTAGAGCTACGGGGTGGTGCAGGGACCGAGTAGCAGTCCCTAGAACCCCGCTTCTTAATACTCACCCCCCCCCGCAATGTCATTCGATGTTCAGGCAAAATACCTTTCCAACCAGTCACAAGTTTCATCGGTCTGATGTTAATCACAGCCCAAAGCAAACACGGCTCTCCTCTTGCACTCTCGCGTTTATCCTCGACTGTCACCGTCGCTTGACCGGCTCATTCGCTCCTTTTAACTCCTTCCCGTTAGCCAGACTCGATTCGCCATGGTTGTCCGTAGCCGCAGTGCGCTGTACCGCCAACTCTTCGAGCACTGGGCCAAGGCCCCGCATGGGGCCGTCGAGGACGCCTATGCGGGAAAGTTTACTGGTTTTGCGCTCAACCGGTAAGTAGCACTGCCCGTTTAGGACCGGGCACCAAAGCCTAAAGCACTTAACCGGATGCTGGGCCCCGTCAGCAGGCAAGAGACGCCGGTTCCCCAAGCCACCCTCTCTCACCACCGGCCGATACGAACCGCCCTTTTGCCACATTGACTGACTCGTCCACGCCTCGGTACGGCACTCCAACTATCGTCAGCATGTCGCCACAGCGTAGCAACACCCCTCTACTCTCCCACCTCTTCACCAGTCCAAAGGCCCGTTTCATCATCTTTCGTGACGCCGAGGTGCTGGCTACAGGGAACGACCGGGCTGCTCAACTAGATTACCTCTCAGCTCGCGACATATTGTCCTTGTTTCGTAATCCCTACAGCAACGAAACCACCGCCCTGGCCGCTACCGAACCGTCTGGTTTGACCCTGCCCGATTGGGTACTGCTAGGTGTGGAAGCTGACCATCCGACGGAACATCACCATCCAGACCTGCCAGCCTTCTACGCCGAGCAGCCTGTGTACTGGGCCGTCAATGTGGCGCCCATGTGCCGTCAACCGGGCCAGGAAGGTACGGTGGAGCCTCTGGACCGGTTACTGACGCAGCGTCCGTCGACCTTTTCCCCCCCGCGCCAGACCGGACTGGCCCTGAGTTCCCGTGAGAGTGTGCTGTTTGCTCAGGCCACCGCCATGGTAGGTTATTCGGCCGTAGAGCACACTAGGTTTGTCGATGATCAGTGCTCTGCGTATGATGCGGAATGGAGTCCGTTTCCAAACAGGACCGTGTTTAACGGATGGACCCTGTCCCTGCCTCGCTTCTACTGATGGGCCTTATCCCCTAACATGGTGCGCGACAGATTGACTGGAACCGCCGTAACCAATTTTGCCCCAGCTGCGGTCGTCACACTGGTAAGTTGGCGTATACGTCGACAACCCGGGCTCATCACACCATAGCCACCCGCCAACCCCACTTAATGCCTCTGCTGACCTCCTGATCTTCACCCTCCCCCGCCCCAATCCAGTATCGTCCGAGGCGGGCTATAAGCGCGTCTGCATCCCCGCCGAGCCGGCAGAGCCCACGGCGACCCCTGTGGCCCCGCCCTGCGTCAACAGCCGGGGTGTCCACAACTCGGCCTACCCGCGCACCGATGCCGTGGCTATCGTGTGTGTCATGTCACCTGACGGGCAGCGGGTCCTACTCGGCCGTAAGGCCGCCTTCCCCAAGCGGTGGTACACCTGTGTGGCTGGATTTGTAGAACCCGGGGAGACCCTGGAGGTGAGTCGTAGGCCAGACGTTGTATCCAGTGCGCCAATCGCGGTTGAGGTTTAGGGTACCCTGAGTGGCTTGGCCAAACGCGGCTCACTTTATCACACACCTGAGAAGTCCTTCAGGCGCTGGACGGCACGGACATACCCTGCTTAAGTTGACGTCTAATGCATTGAGTTTACTATCTTCCGATATCTCGCCCCAATATGTTTAGAACGCGGTGCGGCGCGAGGTGCTCGAGGAAACCGGAGTTATCGTCGGCAACGTGATTTATTACGCTAGCCAGCCCTGGGTAAGTAACCAGCGGTGGCCGAGTTCCCTGGCAA
This sequence comes from Tieghemiomyces parasiticus, assembly GCA_027575765.1. Taxonomy (NCBI): domain Eukaryota; kingdom Fungi; phylum Kickxellomycota; class Dimargaritomycetes; order Dimargaritales; family Dimargaritaceae; genus Tieghemiomyces; species Tieghemiomyces parasiticus. Next base: position 15,608 of record JANBPT010000745.1, read on the forward strand.
TCCTTGCTAACCGCCCGGGAGAGGCTGCACTCACCACTTAACCATTGCTGATGTAGACATTGATTTTAGGTACCTTATTTCACACCGCCCCTTGGGACGTATCCAGCCCTACCCTAACAATTTAATGATGGGGTGCTTTGCTCAGGCCTCCACTGAACCAATCCACCGAGAGGATAAGGTAAATAATATAAAAAGTAGCGAGCACGATATGAAAGAACGGCGTACTGGACTTCCGCGGTCGCTGATGTCTGGGCCGCGCTTGGGCCGCCTATACCTCCACCCAAGTTACCCCCCTTGGCGTATATCGGCTTCGAAGGAGGCGCGCTACTAATCCAAAGTCGTGGGCCACCTATTCTTATTTGATCTTCAAATTGGACGCCGCTCACCCTTCCCTTTCACCCTAACCTTGACCCCCTACTCGATACTCAGGAACTCGACGGTAAGTAGGTAGCTCACATCATGCGCTCGCCTCACGACCGGCCAGAGAGAGGAGGTATCCTGCTACGTAACCAGACCAGCCTGGCACGGAACCCGGCTAGTAACGCACACTCGACCCAATTTCGTCACCACATCTTGCACATTACCCATACGGCCCAAACAGATGCCAAATGGTTCGACCGGGGCGAGGTACTCAAGGCAATCGCCGAACACACCTCGACCGGTCAAGATCGAACCACCGCGGCGGAGGGGCTAGCCCTGCCGCCGCCCTTCAGCATTGCGTTCCAACTGCTTAAATTCTGGGCCTCTCAGGAAAAGAGTCTGCTGTAATACCACTACTTGGTCCGCAATTACATACACTTCTTATCTCCTACTTGCCCGAATTGCCTCGGTTTTCATGAATGGTATAGAACAACAGCCGGTGTGACCTGCGATCAATCTGGCCAGTCACGATCCACCCAGTCCCAGTAGCAGGCGATGACTATAAAGACTGTACCGTGGATAGCTGGATGTGGGGCTACCCATGGCCCGTGGTGAACTGGCTTTGACCGTGGGTAGCCGATTAAGGGCCGGTGAACAAGTTCCTAGGGCAGAACGAGGTGATCATAGTGACATCCAAATTTGGGATAAGGTATTGGAGAGCGGCAGTCCAATTGAGCTCATTACCCGCCCTACGGTAACGACTTGTGCGAACGACATGCCGGGAGCTTTGCAGCCCTCACGTACTCGGCCTGGTGACGCCCTCCCATAGTGGTTTACGAGTTGCCGAAAGCAGACGGGTCAGCTGAATGAGTGTCCGCTGTCACCTGTCTGTGCGTGCGTGCTTGTGTGGGCTTTTTCTCTTAAGGACCCGGTCGACCTCGTGGCCCGCTGTTGCTCACCACCACACTCCGGTGGAGCCTTGGAAGAGATGGAGTGACTCATCTCTCAGTCTACTGATTGAAGCTACAAGGGACAACTGTCCTCAGTTCGGGCCAGGAGAGGTGGGGCATTGACCATAGTCGCAGGGGCGAGGTTAGGTATTGATATCTCGCAGGTAGATTTAGGGGTACAACTGAATAGGTGAATAGTATTCGCTCCGAATCCTACCCTTCGTAACCGGCCCTACCGAGCTGACCCACTAGCCATGGCCTAGGGTTGAATGTGGCTGCTGCTGATACTGCCAGCCTTTGTTTCGTACGCAAGTGCTTGGTCCTCTAGAGTTCTTGCTCCTCGCCATTGCCGATGGCCGTGAGCCAGGACCACCTTAGTGCTACTCAAGGGCCACGTTAAACCCATACTGTACAGCTGGCCACGGTGGAAATCCGTGCCCACTTACTCTCCTTTAATTGGGCCAGTAAAAAGCCAGTGTGCTAGGTCGAACGGCGCGCGATGATCTGTACTGGTTCCTATCCGTCTGCTGTACTGCCAGCTCCAAGAACGGGTCCGTTTCGCAGCCCCGCCCCACGGCCATGGTACAGGGCAGATCCGGCTACTTACGCCTACTGCGCCGAGCGATGGACAAGCCCATCGTGCACGACCGTGTCAAACCTGGATAACTTTCATTGCAAGCCCTGACAGAGTGAGGTCGCTGGACTAACCGCCAGTCCCATTCCAGTGTGGCCGATTCCCAGTTAGGTTGCAATTGTAACGTCTCGATTTGGCGCGGATGGTCACTCGCACCGGCCAGTTCGGGAGGCCATGTCCGACGCCCTTCGATTCGGGAGCTTTCCGGCCTGGCCTACTCCGCTAGCGCAAGGGCATGTATGGCGTCCGCTTGTTGACCGCCAGGGGCGTACCACCACCTGCTGGGCCGGAGTGACTTTGGCCTACAATGCCGTTGATCGCCAGTCCATGGTGCTCCTGATACCGCCGCACCCATGCACCTGCCAATGCCCACTCGTACTACAGCCAGCCTCTAGTCCATGCACCAACAGCATGGTTGTCTAAAGACAAAATCTACTCCCATGACCGGCCCCCCTCCCCGACACAGTGGATGTCCAGCCCACGCAGTCGCCGCCACCCCAATGTAGAGCAGCTGGATTCGCCACCTGCCGAAACTGTTTGGAAGGGATCGCTGTGCCACTGGCGGCCTTTTCCTGGCCGATCACTACTGGCCTAGCGCTGCCAAAGCCTGCTGGCGACTGCTTGCAGTGTCTTGGCCTTTCATTGCTTTAAAGACCTGGCCACGTGCTGCTGCCTAGGCCTCGGCCGTCTCGGCCGCCCACTTCGCCTTTGGCATCGAGGTTTACGTCTCCACGCCAGCCGGGCTGACATCCAGGAGTCGGAGTCGGCTCCGTGCACCACGCCTCCTGGATTCCCTCCCCCCGGTGCTCCGCTGGTTGGAACGAGAATATGTTTTCCGAAGGTCAGTGTGTGAATGGCGCTTCTATTATTATCCAACGGCCGCCACACGCGCTGGCCGCCCCGATGGCCCCACCAGCCAGCCTTCCATGCCGCTGTGCACAAGGGCTGCAGCGACGTGGGCCATCGACGGGGCAGCTAGACACCAGCCCCCTCCCTCGCTCTCTACTCCCTTCACCGTTTCCCTTGTCATTCCCAGTACGTCGCCGTCCCCTTACTGTCCATTTTCTCCCTGCCCCTGGCGCATATAAGGCCACAGCCCCGTACCTATTTGGCGTCCCTGCTGGCACCTATTCCCCTCGCTAGACCGCTTTACGCATCCGCCTGACATTGCACTCCCGGGTGTCGAGTCCCCGCCTCGACGCCATCTGCTACGTTACTGTCCCCGACGCTTCTCTAGATCCCATTTCCTCCCAACTTGTCTTTCTATCCCCTCCTTGCTAGTATCCCTCGCCACCTTGGCCCACATTTTCCAACTCCGCCCTGGCGTCCGGCATGCAGCGCAGCTCGGTTCCAATGCCGAGCAACCCGGCCCGATGGCACCGATTGTCCTTCCCCGCGCATACTTTGACCACCGCCGGCCGACGCGAGGTCACGCGGACCCTGGCGAGCTCCACCGACGGCCTGGCTACGGGTACCTGCATGTGCTGCGACAGCCGGCTTCGGTACCCACAGGCCTCCACGTGTTTTCGGTGTACCGTCTGTGACACCATCAATGACCTGCAACCGCTGGATGACCCGGCCTCCGAGAGTCGGCGCCGTCGGCCCCTGACCCTTGACCGGTTACGGCGGGCCGTGGAGGCCTGGCGCCAGGACCGCCAGACCGCCCCGCAGCTCGAGCACCTGATTGCCGAGTCATTCGCCCAGTGGGACCGGCTCAATGCGAGCTTTGCCAACGGCCAGCGGACCTGCTCCACCGACCCTGGCGTGGCCCTGGACGACGTGCGAGAGGCCTACCGCATCATCCTCGAGCTTCCGGCTCCGTTTGTGCGCGCCCTGATGCAGGCCACTGAGCGCCTCCTCAAACGGCCGTGCTGCCCGCTTCGCCGCAAAGACAGTATCCGTTTCCTCCTCGTCTTACTCGAGAACCCTCTGCTGCCCCAGCACACCTTCCCACAGGAGACTGAGCTCCACCACCAGCTCAGCAAGCGGATGCTCGGCCTACTTGCTGGCCTAAGCAACCAGCTTCACCACTACCTCGTCCAGTGGTTTGCCCGCCTCCCCGTCGCCCTCCTCCGACAGCGTGTGGACTGGGTCAGCCACTTCATCACCCACCGGCTTGCCCGTTACCACCGCTACCCATCCACCCTGGACACCATACCCACCGCCGCCGTGCCCTACGAGGCCGACTGGCCCCTCCGCGCCGCCGCCCGCATCATGACCCTACTCTTTGCCGCCAACAATCTCCGGCGCGAGCGCCTCCCCATTGCCGATTTTTACAATTCTCTGGTCGACCTTGTCGACCTTACCTCTGACTATGACGCTTGGCAGCAACGCACCGGCAAGTTTGCTCTTTGCCAGTACCCCATCCTCCTCAGCTTGGGTGCCAAGCTACAAATCATGCGTCTGGATGCCCGTCGCCAGATGGAGTCGAAGGTCAAGGAGGCCCTGCTCACCACCATCCTCAAGAAACGGGCGGCGGAACCGTACCTGACCCTTCATGTACGCCGCTCGTGCGTCCTGGAGGACTCACTGCATCAGTTGGCGGCGCGTGAGACCGACCTCAAGAAGAAGCTGCGGGTTAGCTTCGTGGGCGAGGACGGCGTGGACGCCGGCGGGCTCACCAAAGAGTGGTTCTTACTCCTCCTACGGGACCTCTTCAATCCGCTGCACAGCATGTTCGTGCAAGAAGATGAATCGCAGGCCTTCTACTTCAACCCGGCCAGTTTCGAGACCACCGATCAGTACTTTCTGGCTGGCGTCATCTTCGGCCTGGCCATCTACAACTCCATCATCCTGGACGTACGGCTTCCGCTGGCCTGCTACAAGAAGCTCCTCGGGGTTCCCGTGGGACTGCGCGACCTCCGCGACCTGCGGCCTTCCCTCGCCCGCGGCCTGCAGCAGCTACTCGAGTACCCCGGGGACGACGTGGAGGAATTGTTCAGTCTCACCTTCGCCGTCCCTACCGCGGCCTACGGTGAGCGGCGTCTGGTCCCGCTTGTCCCCGGAGGCGCAGAATTGCCCGTGACCCGCGCTAACCGAGCCGAGTACGTGGCCCGCTACGTGCGTCACGTCTTGACCGACGCGGTGGCCCGCCAGTTCGAACCCTTTCGTCGGGGCTTCTTTTACGTTTGCGGCGGCAACGCTCTCTCGCTCTTTCACCCGGCCGAGATTGAGCTCCTCGTCCGTGGCAGTGCCGCCGCCCTGGACCTCGACCAGCTCCGGTCGGTTACCACCTACCACGGATTCACTGCCGACTCGCCGGTCGTGGAGGCACTGTGGGCCCTCTTGGCCACTTGGAACCCGGCCCGTCAGAAACGGTTTCTGGCCTTCGTCACCGGCAGCGATCGTATCCCGGTCCTAGGGACCGACAAGATGTTGTTCCGCGTGGTGCGGTTGGGCGATGACTGCGATCGCTTCCCTGTGGCCCGTACCTGTTTCAACCAGCTCGGTCTCTACGACTATGCCAGCCCAGACCGCCTGATCACCAAACTGACCCGGGCCATCGACGAAAGCGAGGGGTTCTGGCTCAAGTGATACGGATACGTATTTGCCAATCACCAGCCAATTCGCCTTGCTGTGCCTATCGTGTAGCTTGCTATTAATTCTTATTGCTTCCTCTTCCAGTCTTCCCCTCTCTGTACTATTCATCCACCCCCTCTTCCGCACTGTCATCATTTATCCTGGCTACCACGCTAGCTCCACCGCTGTCTATAAAACCGCTTCATTTCAATCCTGACCGCTCCCAACGATTCTTAGTTCTTGAGACCTTGAGCCAGGGTCGCTCATTTGGCGTGTCTTTCAGCATGCGGCACTAAACAGATATATTCTTATCATTCATAACTATGAATGACTCATGATGTCGGCGGCTTCTTATTCTTACCCAAGATGTGCACTGCGTCCTTGGATCGAATGTAACCGGCCCCGGACCAGATGGTGGTGGCTGCCACCGTGTATCTAATATTCAACAGAATTAGGCAGTGTTTACATTGTGCGGGATCAGGATGTAAGCATCTACGAACTATATCAACCTGGCCAGCCATCGCATCAGCCCAGCAATAGTCTCAAAGGAGGGAAAATCGAAGCTAAAAACTTACTGAAGGGCAGTCAGAGCGATACTGTCGGTCATGCCCACCAGTGGCGAGGTGAGCGTGCACATCATGAGCAGGAGTTGGAGGGCAGTATTGGCCTGAAAGAGATGGGAAGGTACAACGGAGGGGATCAGAAGGTAGGGATAAATGGTGAGTCCGTCGTGAAGTGGGACTGGGAGGGGATTTAGATGACGTCCACTTACAGACGGGGATGGCCCAATCAGATAATCCAATGTCAATTAACCACCTACCTTGCTGACCATGGTTGGGCGAACCTCGGCCGATGGCAGAGACGGATCCCAATACCGCCAAAAGGTTTTCTAGTAGGAAGTGGGAGGGAATCGATGAGCAAAAATCAGTACGATGGATACAAACCCGTACAGTGGGGGGTGTAAGGTACGACGTACAATTAGGGTCGATTATTGAACCTCAACAATCGTTGCTCGGAGCTGGAGGTGGCCTACTAGTCACTTACGGGTGGCGGCAAGGATATATAGCGGAAATAAAACGAGGACAGGACCAGTCCGCCATCCCGGAGTAGGATCAGGGCAGCGAGAGGTACTGGATAGGGTGGGGGGGGAGGTTTGACCGTAGATCATGGCAGGGTTAGACAAGAGCTAACGAGGGGTCGGACTCGAAGCGAGTACCATCAACGGGCTCGGCCATCTCTCTCTCTCTTTTTTTCTAGCGATATATGAGAAGGGGAGGAGGAGTGGTACCATCTGACGCTGGTCTTACCGGGCAAGAGATCTACCATGGCGAGCGAGACGGTAAGCACCGTCATGAGGGCCTTGTCGGCCGCGGGGTCGAGGATAGACCCGACCACCGACTGCATATTGAAGCGCCGAGCGATATACCCATCGAGGGCGTCCGAGGCCGCGAAGGCCATACAGCCGGCCAGTGCCCACCCGTATTGCTGCTGGACGATGAGGTATCCAATATACGGTGATCCAATGAGGCGGACCGTCGTCATGAGATTAGGGATCGTGTAGATATTTTCCCGGATGGACTTGGCAGATAGCTGGACGGGATTGAGAGACAGGGCAAGGAATTAGGTTGACGGGGTTGCTGAGGATTCGATGGCGCTCTGCCGTGGATAAGTCGGATCACATGATCTAGAACTTTAGACTCCCTTCCGCAAGGGCCCGACAAGTCTCTCACTTAGGTGGGACCGGTACACTACCTTAGTCTGATGGCCACTGACTGCCGCTGTTTCCAAGTTAGTAGGTGGTTTTGACTGTTCGTCCGGGCGCTGGGGGATACCTGGCGGCCTCTGGGTGGTCAGCAAGCGGCTTCCATGGTGCTTGCCGGTTGTAGCGACTCGGAGGGGGTACCTTAACGATATGCATTTCCTAACAAGGGTGTCTGAGTCGCGGGTGGTAGGCCTATACGGTAGACCATGTGAGCAGCGGATACATCGAGGGATTTAGTTGGCTTGGCGGCAAGTGCGTGGGGTCCTTGAGAACTCAAGCTCACGGTGAGTGAGTTGAGGATATGGGGATAGCCGGCGCAGCTTGGTGGTGTACGAGTTGCGGTGGCGTGACTCTGTAGCCTCCAACCTACCGTACAAACGACTGCGACTTAGCTGGTACCACTGCCAGGCCGGGGCGGATCGACACGAGCGTCCGGGACCAGGCCATCTGGCCGGTCCTTCTGCGCGAACATTGAGCGAACCCCCGAATGAGTGACATCAGTCTAGGTGGCGGAACCGACAGGAAGCGGTGAGGAGGGGTTGACTGGAAGGAATGCAAAATAATATGATATCGAGCGGAGGGAGGGGGCAGCCATGTCCAATGCGGGGTGGGTGAATGTACGCGTGGTGTCGGCCAGCGCGAGAGTTGTTAAGCGATCAATGCCCGTGGTCCTTCTTCGATTCAACGATACGACAGTGGGGGTGGGGGAGAGGGAACACTGACGTCGACTGGAAGCGGCAGCGCCGGAGGACTCGGACAAGATCAGGCCAGATATGAGGTCAGTCGCATGGACGAGTTAGGGGATTCACCGATAGGCCATGTCGGGCCAGTTCGCATTAGACCAGGGCATTGCCGCGGCCATTCCCTGTCATACAGGGTCCCCAAAATCCCGTCGATCGACAAACTCCAGGAAGGTAAGTTGTATATAACTGCTATATTAATTCAACTGGCACCCTATCCCCCCTCTTATACCTCTTTCTCGACCATTCAAAATTTTAACACGGGATTTTGCTGATATGGAATTTTATTTATTCACCCAACACGAGCAAGACGAGTGCAAAGCGGGTGTAGTAGTAAGGTGAGGTGAACCGCAGCGAGCAATGGTGAGGAGGGGAGGCGGAGGGCGGGGTGATTACAGAGGAGGAGGGCCAATTTGCCAGTTGCGGCGGCCATTTTAGTGCGAGGGCTTGAACTCGTCCTCGTGGTGCTCAAAGAAGTCACGCAGACGCATGGGCTTCTTGCCCACCAGTTTCTCGAGGTCCTTGGTCTGCTCCTCGAGGTGGCCCCTCTCGATGTTGCACATCATCTCGACAAAGCCCTCGATTTCCATCTTGGTGAGCTCGCCGGTCTGCTTGAGGTACTGGCACAGTTCATCCTCCGACACGTGCTTGAAGCGAATCTCGGTACCGAGCGCCTCGCTGGCCTCCTCGGCCAGTTCGGGACCGCGGAT